>VZRM01007356.1:56830-82940 GCA_013397955.1 Grantiella picta
GATGGATGGATGGATGGACGGACAGACAGATGCTCCCTGTCAGGACACTGGTTCAGCCCCAGAGGTGTCACACCTCCTGGTTCTGCAGGCCTGGCCACTTGGGTAAGAAAACCCCCAGGAGTGCTGGGAAAAGGCATTTCCAAGGTTTTTAAGCATTGTTTTAAGCACTGTTTTTTGCTATTAACATTCCCAAGTTCCTGGTGTCCCTTCAGAGGAGTTAATGACTTGCTGTAATACCTGGATGCATCAAAATTCGTTGGGAATGCTGATGTTGGCAATTCCTTGGGTGCAGCACAGCAGGTGGAACTTTTAAGCCCTGAAGTGCCACAAACCCCTCAGATCAGCTCCTTGCCCAACACCTGAAGTGTTTCAGTTCACTCTGCTCCCCTGTCTTTACTGGGAAAAGCCATTGGAATGTTTCACTCCTTTAAAAATGTCCCCATTTCTGCTGCCAGGTGGATCAGTTGATGAGGAAATGCTGGATCTACAAACACGACGAGCGCACCTCCTTCCACAACCTGATCCAAGGATTTGAAACAATTATGAGTAAAATGTAATTCATTTTGTTTTTTATACCGGCAGGACTTTAAATGCCCAGCAAACTATATATGCCCAAGGCTATTCCTTTTTTTTTTAACTCCTGTAGTTTGTACTCTGACTGGGCTGATGTGGTTCTCAAGGATTCTTTTGCCAACAGATTTAAGAGTTGGATTAAAAGAATTTCAAGGTTTGGGCAAAATGAGCTGCAGCTCCCTTTGCTGCTGTTGTTGCAGGGCAGTTTATCCTGCTGTGATTCTGGTTTTGCCACAATTGGAATTGTCCTGATGGATGATGTGAGCTGGAAAAATCCTCTGCATTTCTCAGCTCAAACCTCAGCCAGTGCATAGGAGAGAGCTCCATTCATCATTTTAAATTTGGCTGATAAAATATCCTTCACATGCACTTAAATTCTAACAACAAACCAAACAACTTTGGCATAAAAATATAGGGAAGGCAAAATTACCAGCTCATTGTACCCCACCAGGTCCCGGTCCCGAGCTCTTACAGTTTTAAAAATCATTCTAAACCACCACCCGTGGAAGCGTGGAGGGGTGGGTTTCAGTCAGAAACCCCAATTTTGGGATAAATAATTTGCTTTTCCCAACTCCACTCCCACATTCTACCCCCTGGAGCTTCCAGAGGGGATGCAGCCTGCAGGGGTGGATGTGCAGCTCTCAGCTCTTGCTGAGGGATGTGCAGGGAAGGAACTGATGGAGATGGAAAAGAACTCCGTGGGCAGAATGAGGGGGATTTTCCAAGGGAAAAGAGAGGCCTGAGCAGCCAGGATGTCCCCAGGGAATGGGAATCCCTCCAACACCAACTGTTTCAAGAACATTTGGACTCAGCAGCTCAGCCCATGAGTGGTTTAACTGGAACTTCCTGCTGCTCCAACTCCTAAACCTGGGCCATCATTTTTCCTACCACACCTGGAGCTGGAAAAGGCTCTGAAGAGATACTCAAGTTTTGGCAATAAGAGAAAGAAGTCTATATATATATATATAAATATATATAAAAAATTGTAATTATGAGCTCCAAGGAGGTCAGATTTATTTTTACAGTGTTATTGTTTCTGTATGTCACTTAGGAAATTGAATTCTATCTGTAAGCACTTTGTTACTCTTTATACAAACAAGTCTAATAAAGAATTTTTTTTTCTCCATGTGCCTCTCTTTTTAATCAGAAGTTAAACAGAGGAGAGCTTTTAAAATGGAACTTTCATAGGAATAATGTTCTTTAAAAACCTTTTTGTACCTTACCTGACTCCAGGAGTCCAGGTCTGTTTTCCTCCCACACAAATCCACTTGAAAGAAGTACCAACAATTTATTTTCATTGAAAAGTGTAACAAGTTGAGAAAGTTGCATATACAAACAAGTTGAAACAAAATATTACAAGTGAATTTTATCAATACATACAGGCAGAATCCCAGCAAAGCTCCTGGCCCCTGGTTGTGGAGCAGTTCCAGCAGCTGAGGGAGGAGGGGATTTTGATTGGGATTTTTTAAGCTTTGAAAATGTGGATCCTGGTCACATCCCAAAGCTTGAAAGGCAAAGTTTAAGACTTTAATTAAAAAAAAAAAAATCAGCATTGAAAAATGGCTTCACCCGGGTTCTCTAGCAAGGAAAAGGGAGAAGGAGGTGACTCCTGGCCTCAGTGAGCTCAGTCCAAACGGGTTTGCAGCAGCATTCCAAGGAGAAAAAGCCTTGGGATGAGGGCTAAAGCCTTGGAAGGAAGGCTGACTCCTCATTTACCTGTCACAACACTGCTGGCAAAAGGAAGGAGTGCTCATCTCCAGCTGCAAGGACTGATGGCAGAAAAGAACAACTCGAGCCAGAGCTGAGAATAAGCTAAAAATACAAAAAGTCTTTAAAAAAACCAGGGAAAATACACTCAAAACTGGGAAACAATGTGGGGTGGCCCAGGCAGAGCTGGGACACAGCTGTGCAAGGAGGATGCTGCAGCCACACACTGGGAATTGCTTCCTGCATGGAAAAGCTGTGGATTGTCAGCCTAAAACCAGATAAAGTTACTCCATTGTCCAAGGATCAGCTCTCCAGATCCCAGGGAATATTCCAAGGCAGCACAGGATAGCATCTCCCTTTGAACAGGTATTTCTTGAGACCATCACCGAGGCTCTGGGAATACATTTGGTATCGCTCCATTCCAGGATTAAGAAACAATATTAAAAATTGAAAGGCTGTAAATGCAGAACTCTTAATCCTGGAAATAGGAAGGTTGGGAAAAAGCCCCACATTCTAAGTTAAAAAAATACAAAATAATTACTAGCAAGACTTCCTCTTTTAACTTCCTCAGGCTGAGGACTGGAAAAGGATCAGCTTTCCATCCTCTGGGTTTTTATTGCTTTCAGCTGGAGCTGCCCCAGTCCCTGTGCTCCATCCCTCAGCCCACAGGTGACAAAGCCAGCACTGTCCCCACCTTTGTCACACAGGTCCTGTGTCCTTGGCTGTGCCGGGACAGAGCCGATTCCTCTCGGGACACTCACCCCACACAGAAAGAATTCCTTGGCTGAAGTTAAGGCAGCAATAAATACAGAGAGATTCCCAGCTGCTTTCCCTCCCCGGGCAGGGCTGGGAATCGATGGATCCGCGGGAATCATCAATACACTCGCTTCTTCTTGAGGGAGGATTCCGAGTAGCGCACGGAGCCTGGAGCCGGGAATTCCAGCGGGCTGGGCTCGGGGGAGGACATGAGGTACGAGGAGCTGCGCTTCGGGGCCACCTGGGGGCGAGAGACGAGTGACACTCCAGCCACAGCCACCCTGCCGATGAACAGCGCTCCAGGCTGGGAACGCCAAGTGACACCGAAGGCCTGACTCCGGCTCACTTTCCAAAGCATTTCCCACTCCACCTACTGATGAAAACAAAATGTCCACGGGAGCACCAGTAAAGGAAGCTTTGCTCAGTGAGCCTGGCTGAAGCAGGCTGCAGCTGACATTGTTGTAATTCCAGAGAAAAGGCATTTTAAAGTGGTTTTCCCCAGGATCCAGTGCAGGGTATTACAGTGGGGCTGTTGTTGGGTGCTGCCCTGAGCTGCTCTCTCCCCTTCAGAGGTTCTACCCCAAAACAAACCACCTGCAGGTCAGGCAAACACCCTTTGCAATCCAGTGTGAACCACATCCACCTCCTCCTCTCTTCCCTTCCTGCTGTATTTGCCTCCTTCCAGCCATCTCTGCACACTCATCTCTCCCAGAAGCTCCCAAAGAGCCAGCCCTGCTCTGCCTGTGGGTTTGGGGACACTGAGGGGAGTTGATCCCCAGCGACTGCAGGGCTCTGGAAGTGGTTCTGCCATTCCTGGGAGCTGTGTGGAGCAGCGATGCGGTGGGAAAGCTCCACTCGGG
The DNA here is from genome assembly GCA_013397955.1 of Grantiella picta. Taxonomy (NCBI): domain Eukaryota; kingdom Metazoa; phylum Chordata; class Aves; order Passeriformes; family Meliphagidae; genus Grantiella; species Grantiella picta. The sequence continues at coordinate 60,727 of VZRM01007356.1, forward strand.
GGCAGCACCACGCAAGGAAGAAGCATCTGCAGCCACTCTTCCTTCTCTCCTCTCACCTTCTTTAAGGGATTTGCTGGAGGAGGCTGCAAGCCCGGCTGGGATCCCTGGGCTCCACTCAAAAGGGCAGGCACTACCTGCAGGCAGGTGCTGTAGTCAGGGAAAGATCCACCTGGAGATTCCTGAATGCACAATGGGATCCATCAAGTGGAAGGAAAAAAGGTTTAATAATTTTTTTTTTTGCTATAGTGATGAGCTCTCAGCAGGTACGAGATAAATACCCGAGTCACACTCAGCTGGTAACAAGAAGTGCAATTCACAGCAGCTCGGGTGTGCAGCAATTCCTGGAGCAAAATGTGGGATTTTGGGATGGTTTACTTTACATAATTCCTTTTAAAAAGTGTCCTCCTCAGTCACAGAAATTTGGGCTTGGGCAAAAAACAGCCCTTCAGTCCTGGGCAATTCAGTATGGGAAATGCCATTGTGGTGTGCTGCTTCCTGGCTGGAATACTGAACACACTCCTGAGCTCTCCAGGTGATTGTGGGGTTTTCCAGAGGAATATTTTGGGTGTGAAGCCCAGGGGGTGCAGGGCTGCCCTGCAGCAGTGACCATGCAGTGCCCTCATTCCTGTGCTCCCCTGGCAGCAGCACCGCCAGCACTCAAAGCACGTGTCCCAAAGCTGATGGGAGCAACAGCCAGTGGAAACAGCAAGGAAATCAAATTCTTTCTCACCTCAGAGGCTTCATTTTCAAAGCCATCCACTCTGGCCTGGGTAGAGGGATGTGCCTGAGCACAGTGCTGGTACCACTGCTGGACAGCCTCCTACAGAGCAGCAAAAATCCTCTCCTGTGTCTGCCTACAATTCTTACAACCAAAAGCTCTCCAAGAAGCACCAGAACACCTTTAACACCAGTGATGAAACTCCAATCAAACATTTAAAATTAGGTAAAGTGCTTAAAAAATGCAGGAGGCACCACTGCCCTGGCAGTGAGGCAGAAACAATTCCTGTTCTCTGGAACACTTCCAGGGATCCACAGCTTCTCTGGGAATTCCATCCCAGCGCCTCCCCACCCTCCCAGGAACAATTCCTTCCCAAGATCCCTCTGGCAGTGGGAAGCCATTCCCTGTGTCCTGTCCCTCCATCCCTTGTCCCCAGTCCCTCTCCAGCTCTCCTGGAGCTCCTTTAGGCACCAGATCTGATCCAAGAGGTGCTTGGCCCCTGGCAAAGCTCCTGCTCTGTGCAGTGTCCTTGTCCCCTCCACCCCTCTGGCCAGGCTGGGACATCCCCAGTCCAAACCCTCTCCATGCTCCAGAGCCACTCCAGGAATTTGGGAGCACACAGATCTCCTTGCCAGCAGCCCAGGAGAGTCTCTGCCTCCCCCCGACAGCCTGCGAGGAAGCAGTTCTCAGATTTGAGCTGCCCAGTTACAGTTTTATACAGACTCAGGATGGTTAATGAAAATGTGGCAATGTTCTTTCCCAGTGGCTCTGAGCACTGCAACACTCTCCAGACTCTCCACCTCATGGCCACACTCTGATCCCCACATGGGGCACATGGGGAGCACGTCCTGTGCACTGCAACAGCTGGCAAACATTCCCCAGGCTGTGCAGAACTGCGAGGCAGAGCTCTCTTCCCTGGGATCCAGCCAAAGTTCAAGACTTAAAAACTCCTCAGGAAGGCAGAAAGAAAAGCTCCCTGGTTTTGAAGGCAGACAAAAGCCAAGGCAGAAGTTGGGAGAAGTCATTTTTTAGTGAGTGCCCAGAGTGCAGGCTCTCAAGAAGCAACTTGTCAAGGGTTGCGATTTCGGCAGGGAATGTTCTTTGTGCTAAACCTACTCTGAGAAAGATAAAGTGTCAGTGGAGAGGTTCAGCCCCAAGAGGAGGCAGGAAAGCCCAGGAGCTGCCCTGGGAGAATCCCAGAGACTCAGCAGGCTGTGGAACACCTACCTGTGGGTATTCCCCAGGCTGCTGGGAGTAAGTGAAATAATTTTCCATGGCATGTTGTGATGCAGTTCCCTGAGACACTGCAGCATCCACGACGCTGTTTGGAAGGCTGTTCTGCTGGGGAGGACTGGAGGCTTTGCTGGCAATTGCTGCTGGCAACACAAGGACACAGTCTGAATCAACACCTGCCTTGGGTTAAACACACTAAGTGGGTTCTCTTCCAGGATTAAAACTGAAATTTGACTCTTCAGATTAGGCTGTGGCCCAAATTAATCAGTGCTACTAATAACTGAAAGGCTTCTAGAAGTTTGTCAGTCCATTATCTCTAAAAGTTCACCCCTATTTAACCATCAGGATAAATTACTTTGCAATTTTAAGACACACTACAAGGCTTCCTTTAGCATAAATGCTGTGGTCAATGAACTTACTGCATAAACAGAATAAACATTTGCCACAGTCTGGCTGTGGAAATTTGCAATGAAACCCACAAAATGTTTGCTTACCTGGCAGACAGATACCAGGCAAAACACTTGCCAAATTCAAGTAGGGGTTGGTGCTCAGTCGAATTTCTTTTGGGGGTTCCCCAAGCAGAGAAGTCTGGTTTTTCAAGGGAGTCTGAAAAATTGACAGGGCAGTTTGCATTAAATTCATATCAAATTTATCAGAAATAAGGTTAAGTGACCCAGCAGGGTCTTGGAAAAAGCTTAGTCCTATGAAAAAGAAAGGTTTTTTTTTGAAATGGAAGTTTTGAAATAAAATGAAACTTTAGAAGTCAATCATGTGGACAACAATCTGGACACACTGACTGCACTTTTTTAATCCAAATAGTTCTGCAGGAATGTTTCTCTTCAGACTGCAGTTCCTAAAGGATATTACAAAACAAACAAACAAAAGAAAACCTTTTATATGCAAGTGAAGGAATAACAATCACTCTAACAATTCCAGATGCAGGGAGTGAACATTAAGTACACGGCCAAGACAACATCAACTCTTTTCACTTGGAGACACAAGGAAATAAAGGCCAAATGTTAGGAAAATCATGACCTGATCTGAATTGAGCACATGTTTGCCCATAAATGTTGAAGTATTTAGATATATAATATAAAAGGTAAGTTTTGTTAATGGCAGAAAAAAATTCTGAAAGATGGAGACCACTCAAATCCCATCCCATCATCCCCCCCCCACCTCACTTCAAGGAAATAAATAATATTTAAAAACCTGATAAATAAAACTGGAAAATCTGCATACACACACACAATCACCTGGAAACCCCAAGGCCCCACACCACCAGAACTGCTCCTGATTACTCATGAAATTCATCCACGACTTCAATTTTCACCCTTTAAAAGAGACATTGCCCTGGAGATAAATTTCATCATCAAACACTATGAGGCAAACACATGGCAAAAAGAAGCCCTCCAGCACCGTGGAGATCCCTTTGTTCATGCAGCTGGACCACCAAGGAGCAGCATTGTTCTCCCCCTGTTATTCATAACTGCAATGACCTTAAGATGTCTCACGGATGCTCCTGGGATGCAGCAGATTTTACACTGAAAACGCAGTTGCAGTTCAAATAAAAAAGAGAAAACAAGAAAGCAGAAGAGGCAATATTCGTGTTGCATTCACTTACCCCCGGGTTTGGGTCGGGGTTTTTGAGCTGGCTGGGTGGTTTGGAGCGGGCAGCCCGCAGGAAGGGCTGTGATCCCAGTCCTGATCCCAGTCCTGATCCCAATCCCGATCCCGATCCCGATGCCGGCACGGCAGCCTCTTTGTCTGGAGCATTGTTTGGCCCGGGAAGAGCTTGTCCAACAATGTGCTGACTGGGGAAGAATGGCAGCATGCCCATCCCTGCTGCTGCTGCTGGAATGGGAGCTGGATTAGAGGCTGCAGGCAGCCATAAATGGAGAAACTTTGCTGTTACAGGGGATTTATCCCACAGGGTTTGCTTGTGGGGTTTGCTGCGGGAGGAGGGGAACAGTCACACATCTGCCTCACTGGTTTTTATTCTTTTGCCATCCCACGGGCAAACAGCTCAGTTTTCAAGCTGCTACAATCAAACTCTGACTTTTCTAAACATTCCCTGTGATAACTTACTTAGTGCTTCCTGTCGCTTTCAAAAAAACTGGGAACAACATCCTAGAGGATGCTGGACTGGAAGCCAGGGGGAAACCCCACCTCAGCTGGCAGGAGGAAGAATGCTTTTAACTGAAGAACTGAGAAGTTCTCCAAAATTAAAATCTGGATATTCAGAGGACACTTCTTGCCCTCCCTGTGACCTTTTCCTCGCTCCTGGTTATTGCCATGACTCAGAGCATGTCCAGCATTGCAGAACACGTGGATCAGTGGAGGAAACAAGATCAGAAAATCCTGATCCCACCCTCCCATGGCAGGGACACCTTCCACTGTCCCAGGCTGCTCCAGCCTGCCCTTGGACACTGCCAGGATCCAGGGGCAGCCACAGCTTCTCTGGGAATTCCATCCTCGTCTCTCCCCACCCTCCCAGGGAACAATTCCTTCCCAATCTCCCATCCATCCCTGCCCTCTGGCAGTGGGAAGCCATTCCCTGTGTCCTGTCCCTCCAGCCCTTGTCCCCAGTCCCTCTCCAGCTCTCCTGGAGCTCCTTTAACCACTGGCAGGAGCTCTGAGCTCTCCCTGGAGCTTCTCCTCTCCAGGCTGAACAATCCCATTATCCAACTGATCTTTCCTCATAAAAAACGAGGGCATCAGTGGCACAGAAATTTGCATTCAAAACTGACATCTGTCCCTGACTGGATGTTAAAATAAAATGAAGACAAAAGCCTTCATTTGCCTCTTAAGCAACTCACATTTCCATGCTTTGAAAAACCCCACAAAACTTCACCCCTAAATAAAAACATATTCCAAATGTAATAAAAAAATGCAGTAACTGAGCAAGCAGAGTATCTAACAACCTGCTTTTGCTACAGAGGGCAAAAATCAGGTGCAGAATTTGAAGCTGGGCATTTCTCTAGATTTGGGATGAAATGAAATGTCACTTACACTTGAGAGCTTCTCCTCGTGTCGCCAGGCCGGAGCTCACTGCTGGCATCACCCCAATCCCCAGCACAGTCTGCAGGAGCATCGTTGGAGGTTCTCCCAGCAAACCTGGTTTCTAAAAGGAAGAAGAGAAAACTGTGTAAATGATTAAAATAATCTGTCCACAGGTAATTCTTGTAACTTCCACACTCTCAGTCCTTTTACCTCCACTAGACTGTTCAATGATCACACGGAATGGGCTGGGTTGGAAGGATTTTAAAGTTGGTGGGATGAGAAAAAGGATTTATTTTAGGAGGGTGGGAGTTGCAGGGATGGCCTTACACTGTTTGCCTGCATGTTTTCCATCTTGAGGAGCTGCTGCTGGGGCAGGGCCAGGTGAGCAGGGCTCTGCAGCAGCAGGCTGGAGGTGTTCCCCAGAAGGGAGCTCTGAGAAAGGAGCAGAACAACGGTTAGTTGGCATTCGTGGACAACACAACAGGCTTGAAACATTCCAACATTGAAGAAATTTAAGGTTTTGAGTTAAGACAGCAAAGAAAAACAACAGCTTCCTCCACACAACTAATTTTGCTTCGGAGAAATACCCTGTTGTTTTCCCCCACAACAATCAACATGAAATCCTATTCCAGAGCCTTTAAAAAGCTGACAAATCCCAGTGCCTGCAGGTCAAATATTAATATTGTTCATTCCAAATATTCTGGATCAGTTTGCCACCAGAACTGAGCCACTTAATTAATAACTTTGGGGCACCACCTTCAGACTCTGCCACTGGTATATTCAGCATTATGAGCTCTGGCCAGCACTGAGGTTTAAAATAAACTTTAACAGACATCATGATTTATGCTACAGGCCTGGAACTGTCTGGCAGCATCATCTGCCAGGTAAAATATAGGTTGTTCTATAGGTTGTTGTACAAAAATAAATATACAGGTCAGTGTGTCAAACCATGCCAAGGACAGCCTTCTTTATTTTTTTTTTTAATCTCCTCCATAGGAAAGATCCCCAAAACCAGGGAATGAAAACTGCAAAACCTTTTTTTTTTTTTTTTCAAGCCTAGCCCCTTTGTGGTAGGGTTAAATTCCCTAATGAAAAACCCTCTATGCCTAAAATATGATCTGGACTCAGAAATGTGCTTTTCAAACAAATATGTGCCATATCTTCATTAGTTCTGCTTCTATCTTAATCGTCTCAGTAATTTCCAGGAGAAATTATCCAGAGCTGTTTATTGTCACCAGTGCCAGGGGCTGCTCCTTCTAAACTTGGCTCCATCACCAAAGCAAATGCCCTGGTCCATTTGCAAAACTTTCAGAAATAAAAGAGTGGAAAAATCAGTTTGGTCAGAATCCTCAGAGGAAAGGCTCTGGATTAATAAAGATTTAACAAACTGCTGGATGACTGAGGAAAACATCCCTGAGAAAGCTGAAAATACATTATTTTGGCACTGGGTAATTTATAACTGAGAGAAATAAAGAGCAATGAGTTGAAAATCAGGCTACCTCGAGTTGAAAGGCTACTGAGTGAAGAACCTTCAGATCCTCTGTTCAATCCCTTTTTAATAATTAATTTTAAATAGTTCTTCTCATTATATTACTTTCCAAAGCCCTGAATATAAAACACAAACCCAAGCCATGCAGGGAGCTGGATCAGTTTGACTGGGGAGGTGTTTCAGTGACAACACTGAATTTCAAGGCAGCACAAATAAAACAGTGCCCTGGTTCTCTGGCTTTAGAGAATATTCCCAAATAAATCACCCAGGATCAGAAAAATTTGCCTTACAGAAGAAACTGGGATCATCAAATCCCTGTCAATACCATTCAGGTTTGGAGCTCATGAAATGACAGGAAGCTCCCAGGAAGAGAATGAGACTTGGAAGTCTCAGGATAGAGAAAACACAGAGTTGTTTGGCTGCAGCTCTTCCAAGCCAAAAACCACTGGAAAAACCTTTGGATCATCATCAATCCCCCTGTTAATTGTGTAAAACATCCTTGTCTCCAGCTGTGAGCACCAAACACTCACATTGCCTTCCAAGGAAGCAAAGGCTGAAGAGAAAGCAGCAGGAACTAAACAGACCAATTGAAAATGTCACTTAAATTTAAAAAAACACCCAAAGGATTACGTACTTTTTATATGGACAAAAGCAACTCATTGGATGGGGCAAAATTAAGCAGCATTTATTCAGAATTGATATATTCACCTCACCAGTTTTTAGAGAAAAAAACAGAAAAGCTCAATATATTTAACAAAAGGAGTATTTCTGCATTTTAGTTTGGTCTTTTTTAAGATCTCTTTAGGATTTCTCACGTTAATATCTCCCCAAATACCCCTTTGGATGCAAGATCTTTTCTCACATACCTGATGAACTTTATTCAGCTGCAAAAAAGGTGGACCCACTGCTGAATTGATGAGGTGAGGTAAACCTGCAGACGCTCCAAGAACTGTTTTAGAAACACACCAAAAAAACTTGTATTTTGTAAGTTAGACAAATAAAACTCTTTAGAATTATCCTGTATTTTTTAAATTTGCTTTCCAGGAAATTTTCAAACCTGCAAAGGTCATAATAAGGGAATGACAGACTTGTTTAGGTTGGGAAAGGTGATGAAACATCTCAATTCAATTGCTGTAGAATTAGCAGCACAGGAGAGCTGAAGGATCCCCTCGAGATTTTCACTCCAAGATGCAGCAGTGCCTGAGCTGATTGCAGGCCACAGCTTTATCTGAAGTGCTCTAAACTCAGCTTTAGCTCAAGTGTTTCTGCCCTGAAGTGGTCACTTCACACCCCATTTCCGTGGGACTTTGTCACCACACTGGGTCTCACTCTCTCAGCTCTGCCCCACTTGATCTCCTCAGTTCCTGTTCTGAGCACTTTCCCCATTTGAAATGTGATTAGATTGGGGGTTTTTGTTTATTCACATCACGATGAGAACACAGAAATGTTTCTGGCTAATGCTGCAATAAATGCTTTGCACAACCGTGGCAGCAGCCAAGAGAATAAAGATTTACATTGGGAACAACAGGAGGAAGACTCAGGCTGCAAAATTCACATCTAGAATCAGATTTAAAATTACCAAAGTCTTGCAAAAGACACTTCTTTCTAAACCCATATCTATTATGAACATTCAGAGCCCCCAGAGTTAATACAAGGATATTTGTAGGTAACACTGAATTGTACCCAAACACAAGAGTGTTTGCACCTCCTGCTTTTGCCTTCATAAAATGTGAAACTTCCTACATAAAAACACTGAAAGTGTCTGCACAGCTTTTAAAACTGTATTTCTACTTCTCTCCTATGCCACAGCCTTGCAGCACTAAGAACAGGGTTTAATTTTGAATTATTTTAGAACAGCTTACCAGGTTTAACAGTGTGGCCACGCAACTGGGGCTGCAGCAGCATTTGCAGCATTGCTGGATTATTAAAACTTTTCATGATCTGCACTGGATTTGGCTCTGGAAGCAATCCTTTCCTATTGTTCCTCATCTCCAATTAAGAGAGACACGAAAGTGTTAGAAGCAGACGCAAACAAGGAATACGTTTAATACCCTCAAACCTGTGTGATGGCAATGTACACATTTCATTTGATACAGAAAAAAAAACCCATTTCCTTCCCTGCTTCCTGCCTTTTTTCCTCTCAAATGAAAAACCCAACAAACTACTCCAACAAAACTTTTATTTTTTCCCTTAAACCCAGAGTTATCACTAGAGGAGAACAAGAAGGGTGCTGTTGCCATGAGCATATCTTGTAGCAGACTTCTCATCTCTTTTATAGATGTGCTCTGAGCTGGCTGAAGTGAGGAAACTCTTCTGCCTCTCCACTGAAAACAGCTCCAAGTAACACTTATCACATCCAATTTTCTAGGAAATCATTTGATAGGACATGTGGGTGGAAAAAGCTTTCTTCTACCTCGAGCATGAAATGAACCTATTTCTCCTGCCTTGAAATTTATCTTGAAGCTGACAAATCCTTGCCTCTCTGTTTCAAACCAAGTTTTATCTTGTCCAATGACTCATTCCCAGTCACTTTTGTTTTGAGCTGCAATGATTTCTCTTATAGGAAATTAAATTTACTAAAATCCTAGAGCCATGAGGGTGTGCCTTTGTGGTATATTATGGATATATTTTATTTTCTTGCTGGCCATCTCTGCCTACGAAGGAGCCTGAACTGGGCTGATTATATAGAATTCCAGAATGGTTTGGGCTGGAAGGGAGCCTAAAGCCCATCCAGCTCCACCCTGTGCCACGGGCAGGGAAGCTTCCACCATCCCAGGTTGCTGCAAACCCCATCCAACGTGGCTTTGATAAAACCCAAAATGCTTCCCAAGCTTAGCTCCTCTTCCCTGCGCAACCCCAGCCCGGTGTGTGGAGCTCATCCCGAGGAGGCTCTCAGGGATCTCACCATCCTCTGCGCTGCTATCAGAGCTGCCAAGGTGCTCCTGCCCGGGGCTCCAGGGGCACAGAAGGACACGTGCAGCCTCCTGCCGTTGACGGTCAGCCCGTCCATGGTCCCTCGCACGCTCTCCGCCTGCTCGGCGCTCTCGTACTCCAGCACGGCGAAGTCCCCGCTGCCGCCCTCCTCGTCCTGGGCAAACTGCAACAACGACATCCCAGCACTCCCAGGAGCTGCCCTGCAGGATTGCCACCTGGCCCTTGCAAGGTCTTCCTGACCCAGCCTCAGGTTAATACATCTCCAAACACTGAGGTTTCTTTCTCATAGTGAGTCAGACATCTTCAGGGTAATAAGATATCTTCCTCATAATAAGTCAGATTCTTCTATTTGGCATTCATGCTTATCTACTCCTGATTATCTCTTCCATTCCCACCTTCACTTCCATCTCATCTCATGGAGAACCTCAGCTATGAAATGGATTTAACACATATTTAAAGAACAAAGGAGAAATGAGAAATAAACTGTAAATACAGCTGGACGCTAGGATCATTTCTATTTTGCAGGGTAAGAATTTTAAACTCATTATTCTTCATTTTTCCAGCCTGCAATAATCAAAGTGTCATTCGTCAGGCTGCATGACAGCTGTTGAAACACACAACAATGCAAATTCCACCAATATCTGGTGCCTTTTGGGGAATGTGAAGTCTGTGGTTGTGCAGAATGCCAAGAGAAGATGCCAGACTGATCAATCAAGCAGACTGGAAAAGGGCTTGCGTGGCAAACAGTGCTGTGGCCTTTGTGTGCAGAGTTGGAGAGAGAATAGCAGATTTAAATCCAACAAAAAACAGGGTGAGAAGGGAGGGATGAAGCTTAGGCAAAAATCTCCAGGCCCTAAATGAATGGGAATGATAAACTGATAGCAGCTCTGATGTGGAAGAGACAAAACCTCCTCTAGATTTCACTGGATAAAAACAACCTCAGCCCAACTATGAGGTCCCACAAATATAAACTGACAACTGAAACATAAATGTCAAAGATTTGGAAGAAAAAAAGGGTGGTCAGATCTTAATGGCATTGTTAAAGCCTGGCCTTTGGGCTGAGCACTGGAGAACACGTATTTTAATACATAAATACCCACACAGATGTGTATATGCTATATAAATGTGTGTGTCTGTATTTTATAATTATATTTGATTTTCATACCAGTTTAGGTGCACTGGTAAAGACCTGAGGTACTTGTGAAAAGAAGGGTTTGGAGCTATGGAACATCTGTATTTTAGTTTCAGCTAACCTGAAACACAGTTAAAAACTCCCTTAACATGTCCAAGTGCAATCACCAATATTCTTGCAAAGGATTCAGAAATTTTTAAACTTCCCAAGTCAACAGGTATAGAAAAAAAAGCTTTTTATCCCTATCCAGGTAAGGGTGGAGACCTTCTGGTAACAATTTAAAGTTGACAGAAGGAAATAATGAGGTTTTCTGGTCCATTTTGTTGAAGCAAAGGACAAAACTAATTCCCTTAAGTCCTAGGAAAAGCCATTTTTCCTAATATCCATGTGTAAATTTCTGGCTTCAGCTCTTCCTGACAGATCATTTCTGTTGTCAATAGAGGAGAAATCAAATTGATTTTTAAAAATGGTAATTTTGGAATAAGATGAAATAACCCAGAGCTTTCTTCATGAGTTCAGGTAAGAATTGTGGGCAAAAGATTGTATTTACTTGATGAAATACTGCATGAGCTCCCAGCAGAATCAAGCCATGGAAACACCACAAGAGCTACACTGAAGTTTTCCCAGGAAAAAAAAACTTCTCCCAGTCATTCTCCAACGAAATTCCTTCCACCCTGGAAGGAATTCCTTCCACCCAGCCCTCTCCCAGTTTTCTTGTTGTCTTTACCCATCATATCACATCCCCCCATTGCTTTTTCCACCTTTTCTTGGGTGTTCCTCCTCCTCCTTTCTTTGCCCTCAATTTTCAGGTCATCTCACTCATAAACCCGTAATTAATTAGCACTGCTGTGATGAGAATTCATCCACTCTCTCCTCTTTTCCATCTACCAAACCTGAACTATTTGTTTTCCTTCCTCCACCCTTCTGTATTTTATAGAACATGTATTTAATGCTGTTTACTGATATAATGCAGACACCAACACTATCCTCACCTACACCAGGTATGACCCACGTATTAATATGATTTAAGAAGGTAAAAGTCAATTTTTAAGTGCCTCCAACTGCACAGCAGAACTCTGTCAGTGAAATCCATCTTTCTTTGAGGTTCAGAATTTTTAAAGGATGTTGGAAAATTGTTGGGGGAGCTGCTAACAGCCCCTGGATTATCTGACAGCTGGAAAAAAAAGCCCTGAAGGAAAAGACTTAAAAGGATCAATCTGTTTAGCTAATTAAACAAAGATTCAGCAGGAGACTTGATTACTCTATTTAATACCTTCTTACAGGAAGAAAATAATGGGGAGCTCCTGAATTTAGGCATCAGTGAGGTGAGGCTGAAGCCAGACAATTCCCAGCCATGAGCTCAAAATATCCAGGAATGGACATTTTCTGGGAAGAGTTGATTCCAATCTATTCATCTCCTGGTATATTTGGATCAAGCAAGGCCAAGGATTTACTTTGGCCAACTAGAAATTGCTGGGGCTGGAAAAGAGCCCTAAGGAGGATGTGAAGGCCTGCGGGTGGTCAGGCTGCCCAGCCTGATGGACCTTCTGCTCCAAATGCTGGGGATCTCTGGGTGCTTATCCCTGGGGCTGATCCCTGAGCAGCCTGCAACAGACTTAAGGGGAAAAAAAAGCAACAAAAAAACAACCCTGCAACTGAAATCTGTGTGACTACAGGGAAAGCTTTCCTTCTGCTGCCTGTTTCTGGTGATCTGAGTCACAACATTTATTTGTGAACTCTTATCTCACAAGCCATGAGGGTGAGAGGGAAATCTTTCCATTACAAAGGCAAGGATCTACTTCTTCTGTGCTTCCAAGCTTTCCAAAAGATGCACCACTTCTACCCCTGAAAGCACCCAAGAACCCAAGCCAGCACCTTCCTTAATTATGGAAAAAACATGTTAAATATTAATGCATTCATTATATGATGTATTTTATATCATCTCCATTGCACTCGTGGTATCCAAAACCTCTGCCTTTCTTTACCAAGCAATAAAACCATCAGCAATGTTTACTTTAAAAGCTCTCAAAAATACAATTATTTTCAATAAATTGCATAAGGGGATGCCTTACAAACATTTTGCTGGCATTCCATAGGAGTGATGTCCTGCAGAATTGCCAGACACCATGGATCAATCACCCACGTGAGTAAAGCGTTGTATCACACCTCACATGGCAGATGCACAACAGTTGAGTGATTACAGGGGAAATAAAAGTGGAGGACAGCAAGAGTGAAGCGAGCCAACACTGCAAGCCCAACCTTGGTTTCCCACAAGACAGCAATCCAACATACCTGGCAGAACACCGGTTTGTACTTCAGCGAGAAAGCCTGGATCAGCTCTTTCGAATCAGCGCAGTCTTTTTGTAATTTATCCACACAAAGGCACTTGGAGTGAATAAGGTTGGTGGTCAGCTGGTTCACATCCATCCACTGTGCAAACAGAGTGCTCTCCTCCAGCTGCTTCCCCAGCAGCTCCAGCCTGGCCTTGGCAGCAGAGTCCTTCTTCATGTATTCCACAAACCCATAGCCCTTGGAATGGCCGGTGAGCTCGCTGTAGACCAGGAAACACCTCTCCACGTTGCCATAGGCACGCACCAGTTCCTCAAACTCCTCTATGCTCAGGGAAAGGGGCAGGTTGGTGATGCACAGCAGAGCATCCGTGGGCTGGAGCTGCACGGAGATCTCCTTCCCACGGAGGGAATACTGGTGGAATTTCTGGATGGCGCTCTGGGCCTGCTCCCCATTGAGCAGGGTGACAAATGCTGCAAGAGAGCAAGAGTGGGGACATCACCCACCCCAGCCTGTCTGCAGCCACACCTCTCCCTCCCCCTGAAACCACTGGCAAGAGCTGGAGATTTACCCCAAACATGCAAGGGATAAATATATCTATTGTATCTATGATACATACAATGTCTAAAATCTGAGATTATCAACTGAACATCACGAGCAATTAACTCAAAAAGTGACTGTGTTGTGATGCACACAACTTCACTACCTGTAACCCAACCAAATTTTGTATCTGGGGAACAACATTAAATGTTCTACCAGCAGACTATCATTTATTAAATTAAATATTCTACCGAGTATCTTTGATGGCAACATCCACATGTTTGTTTGGGGTTAACAGATCTTTTTTTGGGTTTTCAGTCCAAAAAGCATTTCACACAATCACACAGCCCCAGACTGGAGGAGGGTGGCAGGGACCTCCTGAAGGCCTCTTGTCCAACCTGATCCTCAAGCAGAGTCACCCAGATGGCTCCCAGGATCCCAAGGGATGAAGATTCCACAGCTTCTCTGGACAACCTGCAGTGATGCTGGGTGACCCTCACAGGGCAGAGGTGTTTCCTGATGTGAGCAAACTGCAAATGCATCTGCAGCTGGGAGGGTTTTCCTCTCAGCAATGTGTGGTTTGTCCAGAGAGGCCTCAGGACCAGTTTTCCAGAGGGATTCAGCCAGCTGAGGTCAGCTTTGTCCCAAAGGGACGCTCACTGAGGAATACTCCCAAGAGAGACCAGAGGGGACCAAAAAACTTCTGGCCAACACCAGAAAGTTTCCAACTTTCCACTGGCTTCAGTAGAAGATGACAGAAAAGGCTCTGAGGGACACCAGGGAAGCTGTGACAGTCCATGACTTCATACACAGCACATTATGTCCCTCACAAAATTGAAACACATGGAAGTTTGAAGTTCTCACCTGTTCTTTTATTCCTGTCCACGTAACAATACTTGATTTCATAATCCTTAAACAAGTCGTGGATTTCCTGCAAGAGAAAAGTACAAGTAACATCACATAAATATGTCACCAAATCAAGCAAGTGTATAAATTCATCCTCATTTCAAACAAAACCAAGAACTCCCCCAACAAACAGAAAATTTCACCATAGAAACACTATCAAATATTTGTTTTGAAAGGAGTTGGTTATACTGCTACAGCAATGTTTTTATCTCACATTAAAAAAACCTGGCTCACTGCATTTGATTAATTTACTTTTCATTCTCTGAGGTCACATAAACACAAAAGGGCATCCTGTCAACTGTCTTTTGATAAAGACAAATAACATCACAGCTCATTAAATAGCAAAACCCTCTCCATTTCTCTGAAGTACAACTGGCATAGCTAAAATACCACATGGACAAGGAATACTGGCAGCATCACAGCACCAAGTTTACTGCTGCCCCAAAGTCCAGCAGTTGCTTTAGCTTCCTGCTCAAGTTCACTTTAATAGATTTTCACTCTTAATAATGGATATTCTTTCACCCAGCAGACAATTGTGGCCAGAATACCCCCTGGAAAGTATCCTCTATCAATTACTGCACAGATGCTCAACAGAGAATCAATCCCAAGAGTGTTATTTGCTCCCACTAATTAATGGGAAGAGAGGAGGAGTGGGTAAGAGCAAGTCTAAGAGGAGTTTGCTACAGCTATTCCCAACAAAACCAAGGTGCACAAGCCCCAAAAAAACCACAAATTATTTCCAGTTCAGTGATGACAGCAGAGATGAACACTCCCCACCCCAAGGAGAAACCAGGAGTGATAACTTGGATATTTATATTATTTTAGCTGGATAAATCCCATACAGAAGAGTGCAAGATGATTTCAGCAAGCAAAATAATCAACCAGCTCTATCTGAAAGTTTAATTGCAGCCAATTTCCAGCAGCCCAGTACAGTTGCCAGTTTGGTAATCCAATATATGGAGCCCAAAGGTTAATTGGGTTCTTTGTG
Source organism: Grantiella picta (assembly GCA_013397955.1). Taxonomy (NCBI): domain Eukaryota; kingdom Metazoa; phylum Chordata; class Aves; order Passeriformes; family Meliphagidae; genus Grantiella; species Grantiella picta. Next base: position 75,956 of record VZRM01007356.1, read on the forward strand.
AAGGTATCAGGCGCACACCTTTCAGTCAAGAGAGCACCAGTCTTTGGTTTCACTGTTTAACAGCTGTCAAATACTGCATTAATAAAATATGGCAGCATTTCTCCAGCTACCACACATCCTCGACTAAGGTGTGATACGGATGGAGTTTCTGAAATGCAAGATATGCCCAAAATTCAAGCCAGGCAGAGGATCTGAGTGTGAACACTTCTCAAACAAGAATTAGATGGTTCTTTCTCAGTCATGAGGGAGGACACTTTCTGCACAGCTCGGGCAGCTCAGGTGTGCTGTGGCACTGAACACTCCAAAGAAATTCTTTCTGTCCTACTCAGAGAAAGAGGGACGTATTTGCCCTTTTGATTTCCTGTATTATTTTACAAGAGTAACACTGAAGGTTTTATTTGATGATTAGGTAGGAGGAAATAGGATTTCAAACAGATCTGAACACTCTTTTGAAAGTCATCTGCGTATCAGATGATTCCACATGATTCCCCAGCCTGAAACTTTGAGAGGAAAAACAGCTCCTACTGAACAAGTATTTTGCAAAAAGATATGAGAATAAAAGGGAGATTTAAAATGAAAACCTATTTCAAGCCCAGAAGTTTTAGTCAAGATTTTAACACCAACTTCCACAGGTGGCTGCCAACACTGCCAGGTTTGTGCCAAGGGGTTTGCCAGGAAGGTTCTGCTTCTCGTGCTCTCGTGGGTCCTTGGCAGGGCTGAAACCTTCACCGGTGGAACTGGGGTTGTGCAGGGGGTCAGGGAAAGCATTTTTCACGTAAACACCATTTGTGAGGATTTTATAAAACACACCCTGCCAGCTCTAGGAAAATGTGTACTCCTTCAATTAAACAGCTGTAAATATCTGTGTGTGTGCTACACTGAGATTTTCCTGCTTGCTAAGCCAGCTTTATCTCAGGCACTTCTCTAAACTTCACCTCCAACATCTCCCAGCACTCAGCTCTGGTAGAAAAGAACAACAGTGCTACCACAGTGATGCTGTTCCCAACTCCTGCTCCCCACAGCTCAGGGCAGAAGCGTCAGGGAAAGCAACAGGAACTCTCCATCCGCTGTTCCAGCCCGGCACAGCACTGATCCCTGTGCTCCCAGCAGCTCTCCAGCACTTGGGCCAGGAGGGAATGTTTACGCCGGGAGGAGAAGGAGCCAAGTCAGGTAGATGCTCCGCTGCGACCCTGCTAACTTGCAAGGAATGTAAGCAGAGGGATGTTTCCCTGAGAACGGCAGAAACAAACAGCTGCCCTCGCTCCCATTGCCGGCGTTCTCCCGGCTCTGCCCGGGGAGCTGCTGCACCCCAGCTCAGCAGGCAGCGAGCAAACCCGGAGCAGGGCCTTAGCTCTGAGGTGTAAAGCAGGAGCAGTAATCTCGGTGTGGTACATCACCTGAGCACTGCTCTTAACTCTGAGGTGTAAAGCAGGAGCAGTAAACTCGGTGTGGTACCACACCTGAGTACTGCTCTTAGCTCTGAGGTGTAAAGCAGGAGTAGTAAACTCGGTGTGGTACCACACTGGAGCACTGCTCTTAACTCTGAGGTGTAAAGCAGGAGTAGTAAACTCGGTGTGGTACATCACCTGAGCACTGCTCTTAACTCTGAGGTGTAAAGCAGGAGTAGTAATCTCGGTGTGGTACCACACCTGAGCAGTGGCTGCCAGCCCCAGTGCCACCAACTTGTCCACGCTCCAAAATCTGCATCCAAACCTTCCAGTGACAAAACTGCTCCTCCCAAAGGGCTTTTTCCACTTTAATAAATGAATGGATCTGCTAATCTGCAAAAACTGACTGACAACTGGCACAGTAATCCTCATTTAACTGCATCCCATTACACATGGGACATTAAACATCCTACAAACAGCAGTCATATCCACCAACATGCTGAAGGCCTGAGTGTCTCAGGTCTGAGTACATCAGACAAAGTATATTTTGACAATAAAAACAGGAATCACTTCTATCTGGTCCCTTCCAACCCCAACTATTTCAGGATTTTGTGCTCTTGGAACAGAAATACGACTAATAATGCTTAGCTGCTCTATAGCCCCTTAAACCTTTAAAAGCAGATAGTCTTATCATCAGTAAAAATTAAAATCGTAACTAGGAAGTAATCAGTTTGTACATAAAAATAAGCAGAAAAAGCAAAATCAAATATATTAAAGGGAGTGTAAGAGAAATAATCTTTTATCCTTTAAAAACTGTATCCTTTACTACTGTAAATGTGGTCTTGAAATACCTCACTTCTTGCCCTGTCCTGTCTTGGGCAGAAAAACTGGCAACCTGAATTTTCAGCACATACAGTCAGAGACTTGCACCTCTGAGACAGAATGAATTTCTTAGAGAGGATCTTTGTCCTTTAGTACCTGCATTGTTTTAAACACAAACGAGAAAGGGAGTCATTCACAGGCACATTTATCAAATTAATAAAGCTCAGGGGTTTATTTCGAATATAAGCAGCTTTTCCTACCCAGAATCTAACAGTGTAAGGGAAAAAATATCCAAGAAAATCTTAGTGTTCCCCTGGAACAATACATAAAATATATATAATAACGTATATAAAGCCTACAGCACACCAAACCCAAGCACTTTTTCTCTCTAGATGTAAAACTAGACTTGATAGTAAATGTAATAATCAGGCTATTCTGGCAACAAAATATTTAACAATTCTAAGGGTGCCTGGCCAGATTTCTGCAGTGAGCTTTAGGGAAGTTTCCAATATAAACACTCTACAAGCCTGGTCTACAACTTGGCTCTCACTGAGCAGCTGAAGGCTTCAGCTTCGCCTGCATATTCTGGAAATGGGAATCAATTAAGTTTAAAGTAGTTACTTGGCTAACCAAGAAGTTTTAAATCATCTCACAGCTGAAAAAGGCTTTGTTTCCTTTTGTGCAGGCAGGGCAGGAAAAAGAGAACTCAGAAAAAAAGCTTTACATTTTTAAATGATATAATGGAGTGTTCATTAATTCAAATTTTAGACCACTCAATCTTTTGAGTCCATGACACGACACATGCATTTCACTGCAGCTATGAAATAAATAATAATTAGCAAACAAGAGAATATTGACACAGTTTAAAGTAACAATATGTTACTAAGGGGAAAACCATCATTCTGGGCATACTGGGTGGTGTGAGAGCTAAATGAAAGAGGGAAAAGACATAGAAAGAGGTAACTTGAGAGAGCAAGAGCTCAAAGCAAAAAAAAAAGTAATAAAGAAAATCCAAACATGTACATCTTAAGGCATGAGAGCTGCTCCCTCTCCACAAAGTGCCTTTCATGTGCAGGCAGTGTGACAGAGGAGCAATGAAAACACAAAGGCTCTTCTACTTAAGGTCTGGCATCCAACAGACTGGGAGAGAGCACTTCCTCAAATCATCACACCTCATTAAAGGCTTTCCATCAAAAAGGAACCAGGAAAAATTATGGCTAATCCAGGCAGAAAGGAGGGAAAATGCTACAACCCCAGCAGAAACAGCATCATGCTAAGTAGCGATTTGGCTTTTGATCAGGACCAGACAGCAGTGAAAAAAACTGAATGGGTCCACCAGGTCCCCAAACACCAAATAAATCCCAAGTGGACTGCACTGGTTTTGTATCAACACCTCGGAGTTTCACTGTTCTCTGGATTCTGTCACGCCCCAGGAGAACCACGGGGTGTTCAAATAATTGAGCAGCCCTACTTTGCTGCATGTCCTACATTAAAGTAGAGCGTCCCCTCCACCAGATTTATTTTGTGGAACTGTAACACGGTGGCATTTAGGGATAATCAATCAAAAAATGGTCGGGAGCAAGTGCACCTTGCACAGCATCTTCTCTCATCTGCAACGTGGGGAGGCAAAAAGCCAACAGCCCTCGCTGGGCAGCTGATCTTAGCAGGGAACAACAGAGATTTGGCTGCAAATCTCAGCAATGATAAGCAAAAAAGAGAACCCAAAGAACCCTCATTTTCCTAGCAGGAACTCTGTGGGACAGGAATTGGTACCCCAGAGCACCAGTGATGAACCACTGCCCCTGTAGAAGTTCATCAGCCATAAATAAGGAGCAACTTACAGTAAAAAAACAAACTGGGGGAAACCAAAACCAATTCTTCTAATCCACTGGGGTAATTATAGAAAAAATCCAAAAGAAACAGAAGTTGACACCATGGTTGTGGGATGGGACAGAATTAATTTGGCTCTAACTGGTTCAGTGCCGTGTTTTGATTTTAGGATGAGACTAATGCTGATAACACGGGATATTTCAGTTGTTGCTAAGCAGAGCACACTCCGAGCCAAGGACTCTGCAGTTTCCCATCACAGGTGTATGAAGTGCCAGCAGGCATATTCATAATATCAGCCCAGCCAAAGGGATATTCCACACCACACAATGTCACGCCCAGGATATCAACTGGGAGCAGCTGGCATCAGGCAGTAGGTGCTGAGCAAATATACTAGGCATCACTTGTTTCTCTTGGCTTTAATTCCCCTCTCTCTCTCTCCTTTTTATTACAATTAATATTAGTCTTATATTAATTTCAGATGTTTTATTTTGCTTCAACAATTAAACTGTTCTTAACTCCCAATTACTTCTTCCCTGATTCTCCTGAGCACCAGAGCAGTGGGAGAGTGAACAAGTGGCTGGTGTGGTGTTTGGTTGCTGGCTGGGGTAAAACCAACACAAACTCCAGCAAAATAAAACTTCAGTTTAGTGAAGTACAACATCACCTCCACTCTGGTCATCCCAAAGTTCTTGGCATCTCTTTACCAGTAAAGGACAGAAGAAAGTGTTATTTCCTTCCCTCCCTCTGCTCAGAGAGGTCCTCCTGCCTCCAGAGCACTGGGAGCAGTTTTAGGACAGTTCCAAGGACCTTCTGGTTGCAATTTCTGCTCTTACAACATCCCATGGGATTGTGTTCCCTGCTGCTGGAAGGGATGATTGATCAGGGATGGTGGCTCAGGGAGATGCACACACCAAGGCACTCCGAGAGACTTCCAACCAAGAGATCCCTGAGTCACTGCCAAGCACTGAGCAGAATGAAAGGAATCACTACAACCACACTCACTTTTAAGTCCTTTGGCAAAGATTTTTCCTACAAACATCAGTCTTACCACAACACCACATCAGAGGCTATTAATGCCAACAAGAACAGACTTCCTATCTGGTATTCTTCAAAAGGACTGACACCAAGAGGACAATCTCACTGTAAAATATCCTGTATTGTGGACCTTACCTAATTTCTTCTTTGGCCTCAAAACTAGCTTATTTTATTTAGTTTAATACAGGTGGGAGGGACTCCAAAGGTAATCAAAGATTACAAGCACAATAATAAAGTTAACATGTAGCTACAACTGGCAGAGGAATTTTATCTGTTATGCAACTTCGTATTTAAAAAAAATAAGGTTTTTTCCTAGTTTTCTGACAAAACTGCGTATCTCCAGCAATCTCTACCAGCAGAACAGCCGCTTTTCACTTCAAAACTATTTTGGTACATCTTGGCCTCACTCTTCACTTAACAACAAATGGCAGCAAAGCCAACACCCCAACACTCAGAGATGAACAGCTAGATTTATGAAAACCTATTCTGGGAGACTTGGCTGCATTTCAGTGATGTTCATCTCCCTCCTGACAGCGAATAAAGCTGGCCAGGTCAGCAATAGTTTATCTGATTTTACTTGGCTCACCAGTTACTTCAAGGAGAAAACAGAAGACAAACCCATGTTTACCAAGGGTGCTAATTTGCAGTAAGAAATATGAAGTTTCATGGCAATTTCAGAAATGCACAACAGCCAAATACACAGGTAGACTTAACGTGCTTGACCACAAACACACTTCTCGCCAAAACTGCCCCAGGACAGAAACTTTCTCTCCGTAGCACAATTCTTCTGCCTTTATGTGCCAACAATGTTAAAAATTAATATGACAATTTGTAAACTGCATTTTAGGGCCGTATGTGGTGGTACTGTTCTACAGGACAACATCAGGACCTGACACAGGGAGACGAAGGCATCTAAGTGCTGCTTTTAAGCCATCAAAGCAAAAAGGCAAACTTCCAGAAAACTCCGTGGCTGCCAAATTTGACCTTAACTTTGGCATTTCCCCGTAGCACACTGGCTGAGCAAGCAACGCCAGACTCGATGGGTTCCACGCAGGTGAATTCCCACGCGGAAATTCCGGAAGGATTTGGAACTGGAGCAAGTGACACAACTGGAGTGTCAGAGCGCTCCTGTCCCGGCCATCCACAGCAAGCATCTGGTGACACACCAGCGAAGCCCTCTCTGTCAACACTGTCCCTTCGAGAAGACACGACGAAGATTAGCAGCGTCCACCAAGCCGTGAGCTCGCCATCGATCAGCTCATCAGGCTCCTATAAATAGAGGTGCCTAAAGCACCCTAACAAAGCTGTCATCTCCACACTTTTCAGCAGCCCCGACCCCAGCGCAGCAGGGCAGACACACCGAGAGAACAAAACCGGCAGCTGGGCGCTGCGGCTCGGGTTACAGCAGCGCCGAGAGCCTCTCCGGATGAATAGTGCCTTTCTGTGCCGGAGCTATGCAGAAACCCACAGTCTGCACGTGCTGCTCTAGCCGCAGGTAGTAAAACCACCTGTGCTTGGAGCAGCGGGAGGCAGACGAGGAGCAGAGCAGAACAAAAGCCGCAGTTAGGGCTTTTTTTTTAAACTCGTGCACCAAGTTGCGCGTTCGGAGCTGGCGGAGTGACCGTGCGGCTAAATCACCTCAGCATCTGACTCACGGCGCTCGGTTGAAGAGTTCAGCGATCATCTCCCACCGACAGCAGCAATTTGAGCGGAATTTTCCTAAACCACCGGCAGACTGCGGAAAACCGCTTTCCCTGGCTACGTCTGGCTCACCTCACAATAATAAAAAAAGCCAGGCTCGGAGCTTTTCCGCCCCGGTTCCGCTCGGCAAGCGGCCGTGGTGCAGTGCCCTACCTGTGCACACAGGTGCCACCATCCATCCCCTCAGCGCTCCCGTCACCGCTCGCCCC
>VZRM01007356.1:83681-106865 GCA_013397955.1 Grantiella picta
GCCCCTCACGGCTGCCCAGCCCCGGGGAAACGCGGGGCAGCGCAGCAGGCGCGGGGCGGGCTCGGTGCTGCCCGTAACGGAGCTCCGGGCGTGTGCGGGGATGAACGCAGCGGGAATTTCACTGAACGGGGCAGGTTGGAAGGGAGCACAGATGAGGCATCTGGTCCAAGCTGCCTCCTCCAGCAGGGTCATCCCAGAGCACAGGATTGCGTCCGGACAGCTCTGGAATATCCCCAGTGAGGAGACTGCAGAGCCTCTCTGGACAATCCATCACGCGCACAGGGGAGACCTTGTGCCTCCGGTGCAGGGGAGCTCCCTGGGCTCAGTCCCTGCCGTTCCTCTGGTGTCATTGCTGCCCCCGGAGCAGAGCCTGGCCCTGTCTGCCCCTCCCTGGGGACACCCAGGGCGGAGGCTCCTCTCAGCTGGGCTCCTCTGGAGGCCGAGCAGCCCCAGCTCCCTCAGCCTTCCCTGGGCACCGAGGTGCTCCAGGCCTTCCTCATCTCCGCAGCCTCCGCTGGCCCAATGCAGGAGCTCCTGTGCTGCTGTGTGAGGATCCGGAGCTGCACACAGCACTGCAGGTGTGCCTCACGGCGCTGGGCAGAGCGGCAGGATCACTCTCTGACCTGCTGGGAATGCTCTTCCCAATGCACCCCAGGATTGCTTGGCCTTTTTCCCCAGAGCACTGATGGGCAGTGACAGCTCCTTGCCCACCAGCACCCCCAGCTCCTCCTCCTCACTTCATGCCCATGGTAATGCATGTCCCGGTGGATTTTCGGGAAGGACTCAAGCGCTCTGGAGGAGACTTGGAGCTCTGTTGTGAGGAGAATCGCCCCAGGGTCCATCCTGATGGAGGCCAAGGCCAGGGCACCATCCCTCTCCCTGCCCCAGCAGCAATCATTCCCCAAATCCCCATCACTGACACCTTTCTTGGATACAGATCCAAGGAATACTGAAATACAGATATTGAAATCCAAGGACACTGAAATACAGAGCAACAGCAAAATAAAGCAGATCCTGCAGAGACTCAATTAGGCTGGAAAAGACCTCTGAGATCATCGAGTCCAAGCTATAATCCCGAGTGAACCCAAGAGCTCCTTGGGAGGTCAGCAGGCACAATGGCCCAGGATGATCTTGTCCTCATTTTATTCCTCACCAGAAATGTGGCAAACCAATTAAAACCCATGAAAATGGGTAGAACAGCACCTGGGTGCTGCACTGATGACATGGGGGACTGGCACAAGGCTGACCTGCCACAAAAAGGAACCCAACATCACAACAGGACAATATTTCTCGGAATCAATATGAAATAAATTTCCCCTTCCATAAAGTCTCCGTCCATAAAAACACTTCACTCTGTTAGTCAGCACGCACTTAAAAAAATTAAACAGGTTGTTCCCTTGGAAAATCAATTTCTCCTCTAGCATAGTTCCTTGCAGTGTCATTTACAACACAGTAAATTTAGCTCTTAACGTTGTCATCATTGCTATAAATGAGTGAAGAATAATTTAAGTATTTGTCGCCATTTTTAGACACAAGGCCAGCCACAAAGAACAGGCCAAAGAGAACCCAGACCTGAAACATAATAGTCTTAAAAGGGAAATTGGAAGAACACTTGGAGTCAAGTTGGGTGTATGTGACTAAGTTCTTATCAAGAAAATCTAATTGTGATGGATAATTATTGACTAGGTTTAAGGTGCCATTATAAAGATAAGATTACCCATTACAGATTAAAAAAATTCCACCAAATATGTGATTTTAGAAATTGCTTTAGCCCAAACCAAAGCAAGTTAAGAGTACAAAGTATCTTGGACTTCCATTCTAAAATGAATTCAAAAACTACAATAATCAAAAGTACTTTTTGGTTAATTAAGAGTAGTTACAGCAGTTATTTTTGTAGCCTTCCCAAACTGAAGATTAATTTCCTTGTGCTTCTGCAGATCTGAAGTCATACCAGTCATATATATATATTAATTTTTATGGAATGAGTGCCTAGAATTGTGTCACAAATATTCTTTTGGGATTACAGCTGCAGTCAGGCATAATTGCCTGGTGGAAAGTGTCCTTGGGAATGAGATTGGATTTAAAGTCCCTCCCAACCCAAACCAGCCCAGGATTCTGGAATTCTACATCCAAAAGTACAAACAAATTCAGATCCCTGCAGATAAAGTGAAAGCCAAGACTGAGCACATCTGCAGGATGCAAGACCCACCTGATATTCCCAGGTATTTGAGATGCTGGGAATGTCTGGGAGCTCTTAGGTAAGTGACTGTTTAATGAAGGAGAAATGAAACATTACGTGTTTCCTGCAGGGGGGATGTGGAACCATCAGCAGCTGCATATTCCATAAAAATCCCAGATTACCAGCACCACTTCATGTCAACAACACATAAACAATACCATTCCCTTTTGTCCCCACTGCTCCCACTGCTTCCTGCTCCAGCTGCTCCTTTTGTTTCGTTAAGTCACGGAGATTTTGAATCCCAAAGATGCTGATTTAGTTTTCAACACCCATAACTGGTTTGGTGATGATCACCCAGATGCTCAATCACCTTTTAATACACACTGCGTCCTAAATACACCAGAGGTGCCAAAAGGAGTTCCGTTATCCTATTTTTTTCCTATAAATCTCAGTACTTTTGGCATTCCCTGTGCACCATTCCATGACATGCCCAAACATGGGATGTTTCTTTACTCCTGTTCGTCCATCCAGGCACAAAACCTCTTTGCCAAACGTTTTCTTTCCAAGCGGAACCTGCAGGCTGTGAAATTGCTGTAACCCTGCTCCTGAGGGTTAGGAAAGATGGATTATCTCAAGATCAGCCTGGTCAGCAGCTTCTCCTTGGTTCTTTAACTCAGTGGCCTGCAAATAAACAGCAAAAAGGTGGGAGAGTTCACAGCTATAACTTACAAAGTGAGTAACTCCTCCAAGGAAATCATGACTGGGCTGTGCTGTCATGGGCTATTTTGGGACCTGTGGTCTCTGCAGTAGAATCTCAAACCTTTGTTGCCTAATGCATCATTAGCAGATCGGTGTGGTTGTGTTTAAAGGCAGAAAAAAAATCGAGTAAATATTAAAATAAACACCACAAAGCAAAGCCAAGTTCTTGAATAATAACTGAGAACAAAGGAAAATAAGATAAAAAAAAAATACAAGTACAATTCTCCTCAATAAATGGCCCAGATATTCACAGGGGAACCTCTGTAACACTTTCTCCTGAATCAATGCCCTCCCTGCTTTAAATCACCGTTCTTCCCACACAGGCTTTATTTTTCCTCATTCAGCTTCAGATTTAGTCATTACTTATTGGCACAAAGTGCATTTTGGCAATTTTAGTATTAAAAGCCATTCAAACGGTCCCTTGGATTCCTGGCAAAAGCTGCTCCAGCCCCACATTCCTACCAGGAGTATTTTTATTGGCCAGCCCATGAATGTGCTGCAAATTGGCAATTCCAAATGATTCTGTCTCAGATTCCCTAAAAGGACCAATTTTCTAGGAAGTGGGAACTGATAGTGAGAGCTCACAGGGAATTATAAAATCATTTCCCATCAGAAAATAGGGAAATCATAATGCTGGGTGAAAGCTTTCCATAGGGTAAATCCATACATCTCCATTTCCAGCTCCTTGGATCTGGCTAATTATAAACCTGGAGGAAATTTGCAGGGATTAAGTGAGGAGCTGGGATGTACTAGGAGGGAAAAGGCACAGCACCAGCAATTTGTTTGGATATGATAAACCAGTCTATGATTGCTCCCTGCCAGCAGAGCCTGGAAATTCCAACACCCCCACAATATTTTCTCCTTAAAAATGCTGTAACTTGTTACACATGGAAAAAACTCATCCAATATGGAAAACTGGCCTAAAAGCAGGTAATGCAAGAGAAACTTTCCCAAAAAAATTTATGAGGCTTTCAGATGTTCTGCCACTCAGTTGTAAAGAGGTTTCCATAGGAACTGTCACCAGTGTTCTGTGCCTGACTTCTCCATGTTCACGGAGAGTGAAAAAATCCATCCCCTTCCTGTTTTCCAGGTCTCCTGGCTGAGTTTTTTTGCCTTTTTTATGGAGTTTTCCTTGGTCCAGCTGCAAAGGAAATAAACCCATTATTAAGGAGGTTGTTGATATTAATTTGCAGCAACTAGATCATGTTGTTTGATTACTCAACCTTTTATCTTGCATGTGATTTGCACACATTATGCCACGAGAATGGATAGTGGGAGCAACTCTGTGGAAGTGTCGCAATGCTGGAAAAGTGAAAAGAAGGATATGAAACTCTTGTCTGCATTCCCAGTTTCCTGCTGCTGCTGCCAGCCCATCCTGGGGTGTCTGCCCCATTTCATTACCTCTGAGTGCAGTGGAAGAGTTTTAAAATCGGAAAAATCCATCAGTGTTGGCCAAGCTGGAAATCCCTGGCAGTCTGATGGTTCAACTGGATTTAAGGACAGACCACCACTTTTGGCAGGACCTTGGCTGCCAACACCTCTTCCTGCACATTTTTTCCTGCAGAGTGCCTGTGAAAAGTGCTGGCTTGACAGGTTTGGAGGCTGCTCCCTTTATCCATGGAGTTGTTCCAGTTCCAGGTGAAGGTGGGATAGGATTCCTTCTGCACTGTGCTTTTGGCCAACACATTCCCTTCCCTGCTGGCACTGCTGTTGTCCCAGGAGAGGCAATCCCAGGGGAATGCACTGGCTCAGGCAGTGTTGAACTGGTGGATTTGCCTGGGTCAGCTCCAAAAACCCACAACAAACCAGGATTGCTCCTTCCCAGAGCAGCTCCAGCCACTGCTCCCACCACAGAAACCAACCCAGCAATCAGTTTTTCCACACTGTTCAGATGAGGCCACTGTGAGCTGAAGAAAACCTCCAGATCCAAGATGTGTTCTGCCTCTGCCATCCCATTCCTGCTCCCCTGCTCACAAGGCTGCTGTTCCAAAGGGATATCGATGATCCCATGGGATCTCCTCCCGAGGTGGAACCAGCAGTGCTTCAGCACAAGGGCTGGCACTGCCCCGGTTGTATTTGGCACCTCACTAATGAGGCAGGGCTTGGAGAACTTCACTGGAGTGTCCAAATTCCACTGCAGCCTTGGCTCCAGGAACTCCAGCCCTCCTGGGCCAAGGTCCTTCTGTGCTCAGCTCAGAGCACAAAGCAGAAAATCATCACCTCTCATCAAGCCCAAGGGCTGCAAGTCAGGAATATGAAATATTCCGTGGCACTGATGTTCCTTTTTCCCAGTTAGGCTGCCTGGCAAAGCAGGGTTTGTACAGCAAAACAATCCAATGGTGCCCGAGTTAACTGCTGCAGGAATTAATATTCCAAACATCACTGACAGCCCAGTGCAGGCTCCTTTGAAAATCCCAGCCATAGCTGGGAATCTCTTTTACAAACAACTGCAATGAGCAGCCAAGAGCTGGGAACGCTGCAAATTAATCTTGGAACTCGCCAACAGCCTTTTGGATTACCTGCACTCCCTCAGATCCAGCACTTCTGCATCTTATTTTTTTCTCCCTTTTCCATATTTGCTGCCAGCTTGCTCTCATAGTTTTTCCTCTGACAAATCCACTTTCTCTCCTCTTGCCCATTTCTGGGTCACTTCACAGAATAAAGCCTTTGAGAGATCTCCCTTTGCCCAGTTATAGTCACAAGTCCTGAATTCCCATCCATCCTCTCTGCCCTTGCCAAGGGCGAGGATAAAGATAATATTTCCTGGCTTAAGTGGCCTTATGAAATGCTCATGGGCAAATTGTACCAAGCTTGTCTCTGCACATCACACTTTTTAGCCAGGCAATAGCATAAATAAATAAAAATAAAATCATCTTAATGCATTTTCAATCAATATATCCTGCCCATAAAAACAGCTTCTCTGTGGGCAAGTTCCTTGGATAGAGGAAAAATCCATACACTTGGCAGATCTCAGGCACTCCAAGCATGGAGTCAATTTAACATTAATGAACACAAACCAAAGGCAATACTCATTTTCATTTCAAAAGAACCTTTTCTGGTTGGGAGAATGGAAGAAAACCTACAGTAAATTAATACAACTACGTTGGAAAAATGAAAGTGGAAAATTAATGGCCATAAAGTCTTATCAGTTCTAGGGAAGGAGGATCCGGGGTTTAACTGCTCCTTTTATGATCTTGCTCCTCGGTCAACACAGCACAATAATGCTGGGGAGGGAAGGCCACGGCAGAGCACAGGCAATAAAAATGAAGAGCTCTCCTGCAGTTCCTTATGAAACCCCAATCACATCCCTTATCAGCAATGCTATCTGTCCCAGCACCCCACTGATTCCTGCTGGGACAAGGTCAGTGTCAGCACTGGGAGCTGGGATTTGGCACACCTCAGAATCAGAGTTTCCCCATAATTATTTTTTAAGAGCAAGAGCTCTGGCTCTTCCCCTCACTTCAAGTTAAGCAGGGCTGTCCAGACCTCTCAAATCAAGAACAGTTTGCATGGCCCAGGAAAAAAACTGACGAAGCAGCAGTGAGGAGGAGCTCTAGAAAAGCTCTGAAGCAAAAGCAAGAGGAGTTTGATTGCTGGGACTTCCAAGAGGTTCTGGAAGGTGCTGTGCTCCTGGCAGAGCTGCAGCAGAACCCTGCAAGCACCTTCTGCTGGCATGGGAGGTGAAGAACCACAAAAAACCTTCTCCTCTGAAACTGTACTGTTTAAAGTAATGAACATTATGACATTTTCCAATGTATGTGCTTATTGATAACATTTTTGATACACTTTGACCCAAAATGATTTATCCCACGGTATCCAACCACCAGCAGGACTTTGGATTCCAAATCCCAGAGGAATCCCAGCAAGGCTGATACAGAGAGCATCAGCTGCAGAGCTCTGGGAGCACAAAGCAGAGGCTCAGGGGATTCCTGCACTGCCTGCTCAGCAAAAAACCTCCACCTAATCCTGCACAAACACAGCAGAACAGCAAATCCAGAGCCACTGAGGTTTCGGGAGAGGATCAGGAAAATAAAACCCTTAAATTATTGGCTTTGGTGACTCTAAGCGGTGGCTGACCACTTCCAGAAATGTCATTTCCCAAATAATGACCAACAAGCTAAAAACAGGCTTTAAAACTTACATCAATACTGTCATTTATACTTAAGTTTAGATCTCTCATGGTTGTTGATAAAACTGGAGTGAATTTTCAGGCCTCTTCAGCCAGAGAAGGAAACTGAGGCAGAATCACTTCCGTGCAGCCACTTCTCCACAGATCTATACTTATATACAGTTTATTTCACTAGAGATTTTAATTTTATACATAGTATAAAGGGGTATCCTGGTATCACACATATAGTTATTTTACTGTACTGTTTAAGAACCAATTTTTTACATAATACAGTATTAAGTACCATATTAATTAAAACAAGTGATTTTTAAAAAAAAACAACCTACATATAAATGGATGTTTATCATAGGCACAGTGCAAGAATGGATTGATATCATTGTAATCACAAAATGTGAATCTAAAATACAACACTGTGATTTAAAACTAACTGATAATTATGATGCCCTGTGTTGCAGACAGTGATTAATCTTTGTTTGAATTACCAAGCAATGTTAAATTTCCAGACAAACAGCAGCAGCTTCTCATTATGGTTTCAAGGTTTCTTCCACAGTAACCCAAGTTTTACAAAACACTGGTTTATCCCTACTTGTGGTCTAAGGAAACAGAAGAATGGCACAGATTCCATCTGGGATTATCTGGTAACTAATGCTAAAGAAATTCTTTATTACTTCCACACAGGAATCCTTAAAGGATGATCGAAGAGATAAAGATGGAGAGGTTTCTGGGCAGAATTCTCAGAATTTTAGTAACAGAGTACAGGATTTCTCCTCTGCAAATAGGAAGACAATACTGGAATAGAAATCAGGCTGTAATATTTACAGGAAACAAGTGTGGAAAAGAAAGCATTCCTAATGTAAACACCGAGGCAGAGAGGGCTTCTTCATTTTCCCTTTGCAGAGTGGGGCACTGGATGCAGATCAGCTCCTAAGAACAGCTGTTTTCCTGGGAAGAAGCACTTCCCCAGCACAGACTGTACGTGGTACTCGTTGAGAATTGCTAACAGGTTTTCTCCCCTCCCTCCCCCCAAAGTTTCAAGTTCAATAAATAGTAGAAAAATAATCCTTTACTTAAAAATCTTGAGATGCATTGTCCAGGTCCTGCACAGCAACGTGAGAGCAGGGAGTTTTCCACCTGCAGAGAAGCCAGCAGCCTTCCCCAGCTCTGGCTGGCACTCCTGTACTCTCCAGCTGCAGATTCCTGCTCTTCCAGTTAAGGAAACCAAATCATCTCTGGCTCTTTAAGCTCTCTCTCTCTCTCTTCTCTTGGCTCAGCACAACAGGGCTCCAACAGCTGCTGGATAAACTCCCAGCCCTGTTCCTGGAGGTCCAACGTGCCTCCTGCTCCATCTGTCTCCATGTTTTGGCAGGTCCCTTCATCAAGCACGTTTTCCAGGCTGGAGCCAACCCTACATTCCTCAAAATGCAAAGCTCTGATGCCTCAGTTTGGTGGAGAAGCCTGTGAAGTTGTCCCTGGGGAGCAGCAGGACCTCAGTTTGGTGGGGAACTCCGTGACGATGTCCCTGGGGAGCAGCAGGGCCTGGTGGCTCCGGAGTGGTGGCTGTGGTGTCCTCAGTGGTGCCAGCAGCCTGCAGGCGGTGGCTGCGCTGTCCTCCCTGCAGGCGGTGGCTGCGCTGTCCTCCCTGCAGGCGGTGGCTGCAGTGTCCTCCCTGCAGGCGGTGGCTGTGCTGTCCTCCCTGCAGGCGGTGGCTGCAGTGTCCTCCCTGCAGGCGGTGGCTGCGGTGTCCTCCCTGCAGGCGGTGGCTGCGCTGTCCTCCCTGCAGGCGGTGGCTGTGCTGTCCTCCCTGCAGGCGGTGGCTGCGCTGTCCTCAGCACTCAGCATCCACGGTGTGCACGGTGACAGCAGCCTGCAGGTGGTGGCTGTGGTGCAGGGGAGGGTGGTGCAGTCGGTAGTGGTGGAATTTGTGGCTCAGCAGAGCAGCTGTCTGGGGTGGCGTGTCCAGCTCCAGGTCCTCGTCGTGTGTCCCCACGTCCACACCGGCCGACAGGGGGTCGTTATTGCAGGGGGGGTTCTCGCTGTCCTCCTGAGGGCTCATGGTGCTGTAGCCTGGAATGCACAGCAGGACTGAGGGTCAGCAAGGCTGGATGCTCAGAATGCCCAGGGCTGGCAGGGCATCCTTCATGGAATCACATACAGAGTGATTATAAAGGGTATGAAATAATTTTCTTACTTAATAGAACAAACCCTAACAAACTCATCCCCTCCTGAGTCCATAATGAATCCCTTCCCCTGCCACTCAGAGCTGGCTATGTACCTTTAAGGAATCACACACAGGGTGCTTAGAGAGGGAATAAAACTATTTTCTTAATTAGCAGAACAAAACCCAACAAACTCATCCTCCCCTCTAAGCCCACAGTGGATCCCTTTCCCTGCCACCACTGCTGGCAATCTGTGATTTATGCCACCCCGAACAGTAACAACACCCACGTGTTCAACAGTTTGTAACAACAGAATTGCTGGCACTGATTTCAAAGCAAAACATAAAAGATACCACCCCCAAAAAATCTGTTAAGATAGAACCTGGATTTTTAAACAAACAATAAATAGGTGCAATCCACTCCCAGTACTTCTATCCCTACCATCCACATCCCTCCTGGGAAGGATTCCCACTTATTTTATCTGCAAAGCAGCAAAATTTCTTCACCTCATCCTGTGGTGTTTTATTCTGAAAAGGATGAGAGCGCTTTTCACCTGTTTGCAAAACCCAAGCACATGTGTTTAATGCTGGTCAGCTTTCCATAGTTAACAAAATCTATGGAATGCACCTGGGAAGGGTTTCACACTGCAGGCCATGAGGGTTCTCACACTTCCAGCTGGGCTCACCCACATGGAGCAATTAACTCCAGCTCTCCATTGGCTAAAATATCTGCTACTGGAGTCTGAGAAGTTAAAATCCAGATCAGGAGCGATGAGACATCACATTCCCTGGGATAGCCTAGGGAAATGATGTCACTGGGAAGCCAGCTAGCAGCCCTTGCTTTCCCAGAGACGAATCCATCTCCTAACAGGTCCCTTGGAGATGTTCTGTCCCTTTCTTTGGAGCAGGTGCTCCAGTTCCTGGCAGATTTGGATTTATCCAAACCAGCTACTCCTGCTCAGACCAGAACAAAAAACTTCACCTCCTCATTTCTAAATGCAACAACACAAATGGAATTTAAAAAGAGAAAAATCTTGCTTTAACAGGAAATAAATGCTTCTCAAAAAACACGGACTAAAGGCTGAGGAAGCACTGGTGCTACTGAGCATTTCGGTCAGGTTTTCAGCTGGAGACACCTAAAAGGAGGGTGGTAAAAATAGCAGCTGAGTCCCCAAAGCTGGCTCCCGTTTCCCATGCTCTGAGTCATGGCTCGGAGCTAGCAGGGAGGAATTGGGGAAGAAGCCTGGGCAGCCCTTTGAAGAAGATGGAATTACAGCAACTAAAAATAGCAGTGCCCATTCCAGATGGAGGTAGAGAGCTCCACTGCTAACCCAGGATGACTAAAAGATGGGAAGGATTTGTTGGGACTGCAAAAAGAGCAAAGGGAGCATTAATCTGGCAAATCTGCCTCAGCACAGGTAATCTGGCCCCAAATCCAGGGTAATTCCTCCTAGAGCAAGATTGTCTAGGAGACATCTGTTCATCCACATTCCAAGGGTTTGGCTTTGGGTTTCCTGTCCCAATTCCATTAGTGCAGCCATTGTCCTAATACTGGCCTAGGTCTGCGGAAAGGTGCCGGCCTTACAGAGCTGACAGCTTGCAGACTGCCTTGTCTAACCCTCCTCCTCTTCATTTCCTAATAAATTAAGCCTCCTCATGAGTCAACAGCATTACACCCTTCTAGCAGCTTTCCAGATTTAAGGAGATTTAGTCTCAGGGCAGGAGAGACACATCCCAACCCCCTGAACCTCATGGTGAGCAGTAATTGCTTAAAGGCGCTGGAAGATCAGAGAATCCCAAATGGTTTGGGTTGGAAGGGACATTGAAGACGATCTCATTCCAACCCCCTGCCATGGCAGGGACACCTTCCACTGTCCCAGGTTGCTCCAAGCCCTGTCCAGCCTGGCCTTGGACACTTGCAGGGATCCAGGGGCAGCCACAGCTTCTCTGGGCACCCTGTGCCAGGGCCTCAAACCCTCACAGAGAATTTCTTTCTAACATCTGATCTAATTCTCTTTCAGTGTGAAGCCATTCCCCTCATCCTGTCACTCCAGTTCCCTCTGGGGGAAGAACCTTTTCCCAATATGCAACCTGACGGTCCCCAGCACAGCTCCAGCCATTCTCTGGGATGCTGTCCCTGGTCACAGGGAGCAGAGATCAGAGCTGCCCCTCAGCAGGATGCTGAAACCCCCAGGGAGGTCTCCCCTCAGAACAAACCGAGTGTCAGAACCGCCCAACAGCGAAGCAAAGGTTTTTATCTGGCTTTAATTTTGGCTGCCTTATCCCCACCAAGCCAGAGAGCCCCTGATGCCTGCAGGGATCCCTGCAGAGCCCAGCACTCACCGTGGTCACTCTCGGTGCCCGAGCGGCCCCAGTAGCGGCGGCGGCGCTCAGGGCTGTGCGCGTGGCGCTCGATCACGGCCGCGATGAACCGCGTGTTGCTGACTGCGGAGACACCAAACACACAGCTCAGGGCAGGCTCCGCTGACACCCAGCGCACTGCCCAGCCACAGGGGAGCACAGCTGGCCTTTCCATGGGGAACACCAAGATCCAGCCAAACTCCTCCCCTGGGCTGTGCCAGTGCTGAGGAACCTGTGCAGCACAGCAAGCTGACTCCAAAGGAAACAAAAAGGCATGTGGAGAAGCAGTAGATGCAAGCCATGAAGCTCAGATATGCTTATTTATTCATCTCTGAGTGTTGACACAGCTTCAAATCTTGGGCATTGTTTTAGTGAGGGCCCAGAGCCAGGGATGTGGTCTGACACTGGAGCTCTCCTGGAGTTTGGGTGCACCAGCTCCACTACAGCGCCCCAGCACCATGCAAAGTGCCGTTCTGACAGAATGGCAAAGAAGATTTCCTGCCATGTTTGCTGACCGTACTTGCCAAAGTTGGCTTCTGCTTTCCAAGGCTGAACAAGGGGAAGAGTTTTCCACACCTGTGCTGTCAAAGTGGCAATTTTTAAGCTGATCAGAGCTATTTCTGGAAGTGCTCACGACAGGGGGTTGTAAGGGATAAAATTCCTCCACACCTAATGGAGAATTATCTTTTAAAAGTGAAAAACGGGATTTTTCAGCATGAGACTAAAGGTGCACTGGATGTTTGAACTGAAACATTGTTCTGTCATTTTCTACTGCTGATCAGCACAGGGTCTCCTCGCATATTCAAATCCAGTGTATCAAAAAACAAATGGCTGATTTAATCTCACAGTTTTTCACAGCACAGTGGTTTGGTACTTACTGATTCCTCTGTCTTCATGGCTGTCATCGTCCCTCTCGTCCCTATCATTTTCCAGGTTGGACATACGCACTGACATTTCTACACACCGTTACAAACAGAAAAACACAACTGGTCAGAGAAAAGTTCTGCATCGTTTTCCTGCCAGCTGTCACCCCAGGAACAGAGTGGGGTCTGGTCTGGACTGGGGGTGCTCTTCTTCCAGCATGGATGGGGTTGAGATAGCAGGGAAATGCCACATCCCACCTCCCCCTGAAAGGGACTTGCTTGACAGTTCTGTAGTGAACTGATTTAAAACAGAGCTCAGGGATGATCAGATATAGAGGTAATTAGCTCTGATCCCACTTCAATTCCCAGAGTGCTTTGGTTTGGAAGGACCTTGAAGCCCATTCAGTGCCACCCCTGCCATGGCAGGGACATCTTCCACTATCCCAGGCTGCTCCAATCCCCCTCCAACCTGGCCTTGGACACTGCCAGGTGTTCTCACCTCTGCATCTTTATCTTTCCACCAGTGTCCCCTATCCCAGCACAGTTCTGCCTCTCAGGCTTCAGTGGTTTTATCTCTCTATGCACTGACATTCCATGAACATCACATGGACCAAAACCAGGAAACACAAGTGGAAAAAGCCACATCCCAAACCCAAAGCAAAAGGGTGTGAAAAGCGTGTCACTGCCAGAAGCTGCACAGAACAACCACATGCCATGGGTCTGCTGGGCCGAGCTGCAGACAGCTGGGATTAGTGTCTGAGCTCTGGCCAAGCCCAGCTTATCTCCCTTCGGGTCTGGGCAGGCTCCCCGGGCAGCAGCAGCAGCTCTGGCTGTACCCAGGAGAGGGCAGCAAGACACAGCCCTGCGCCAGGCCCTGCAGCTCCGAACGGAATAAACCCGGCGAAAAAACACCTCAACAAAACCACGGGGAGAGCTTTGGCATTGCTGCTCTCTCTTTGGGTTTTTATCTCCACCCTGTCCCTCAGCCCCCGAGCTGGTTGCTCACCCTGTGCTGCCAGCGGGGACATGTGCTGGTGGCTGCGGCGGTGGATCTGGTGGCGGTAGGCATACACGGCCAGCACCAGCACCATGATGCAGCCCATGATGCCTCCGGCCACAGGGCCCACCGGGGCACTCTTGATCATGTTCAGGGTGATCACCTCGTCTCCTAAAGCAACAGGGACAGAGCAGAGGGAAAACAACACCATCAATGTGTTAAATCAACAGCTTGGAACGTGGAGCAGCTCTGAGAGGGTTTCTGGGTGCTTGGCTGTGCACAATGGGAATAAGAATAGGAATTCAGAGAGGATGCATCTTAAAAACAGGAATGTGGAGTTACACTCAGCTCCACATCAGGATTTTCAAAAAGGTGATATTCACCATGTCTTTCCTGCCTGGTGTACTCTTTGTGCTGGTTTAGCACCAGGCTAAGAGGGAAATGTTATGTGAAGAAGCTGCTGCACGTCCGGAACACCAACAGCCAAGGGCAGCAGCTGCTCAGAAAGGCTGAGTTACCTATTGCTCCCAAGTCATCCACGTAGGGACTCTTGGCTCCCACAATGCCACCAAAGCATTCCTTCTGAGGGGCACAGTAGGACTTGTCCAGGTGGGTTTTCCCATCGCTGTCCACCATGCACCACTCGCAGTCCAGCACTCCAAAGCAATCCCTGCACAGAAGATCCAAGGAAAGCCCAATTACCTTCCAATTCAACACCTCTCCTTTGCAGAGCTCAGTCTGGTGTAGCACCACGAGAGACAGCGAAGCCAAAAATCATCTGTAAACCCTCAAGCACGTGAGCTTAGCCAGGAAAGATTCCATGGAAGGGCTGAAGTACCACAAGGGAAGCTATACAAGGAAGCTGCACCTCCAGCAGCCATTCCTGCAGCACTCAGCCTGAGCAGAGGGAGAATCCTACTTGTAATTCCTCCAACAGCACATTTCTCAGTGTGGTGAGGTCTGGCTGCAGTTCCACCCTTTCTCTGCAGCCTTTGCAAGATGGAAGAAAGGATCTGGGGAGTCTGGTCAGAGCATGGTGTGTTTGACCCATCTCAGGTCCCTGCAGATTGCTCATAATGAGCAAAGATAAGCCCTCAACGCCAGGAGTAGAACCTCATTTTGCTATCATATTTTTCTTTCCTGTATTTTTTTTTCTTTAATACATGTAAGAAAGAACGGTTTCCACTGGATTATTTCCACAGGAGCATGTTCTGAGGGGTGGGGAAGGCCACCTTACCCACTCTCCGTCCTCTGGTTGCACTGGGTGTTGATGCACTGCGGCAGTGCATCCTGCAGGTTGGGATCGATGGCTGTGAAAGTCATGGGCTCCTGATGCACCTCACAGCTCGGGTTCCTGCAGTGGAGCAAGGAGTGAAGCCTTGAGTTACCAAAGCACTCAAAGCACCATCAGTTAAAATAATCTTCTTTACCTATTGTATGTAATCTGCTAAACTATATTAAAAATTCTGCCTCCGGGATTCCCTGCAGGTGAGCAGGACAAGTGAGAGGTTTGTTCCTGCAGGTCCCAGCTCTCACCTGCTCTCAGCGTTGGTCAGGTTCCCAGTGCACTCGTTCACCTCCAGTGGGCACTCACAGGGACACTCACACTCGTTCTGCTCCATCCTGCAGGGCAGCAAACATGGAACACTGTCAGACACCACTGGCATTTTAACCCTGGGCTCCAGCAGCTCCCATGGAAAAGACTGCCCAGTGACTTCTTCCCCAGGAACAGGGATTGCTCTGTTTTGCACCACGACTGAGGGTGACATGTCAGAGCCTCTGTTACAGGCAGTCCCTCAGACTGAGATGTGAGGATCCTCCCTGGCAGTGCCACAAACACGGCAGCATGGTGTGGGCAGAACCTCCTCGATCCCCTCAATGAAGATCTGCCAATCCACATAAAAGCATGGCAATTTATGTGCCAGAAGAAAAGGACTGATCCACAGGGAATTTCCCTTAGGACACTGAATTTCTCAGGGACTTTCATCTACCCAACCTCCCTGGGTTCAATTCTCTGCCAGCCTGGCAGAGATTCCCCAAATCCCTGCACCTCTTACAGGGAGCACAGGCAGAGCAACTCCTTCGTTTGCCCTCATTTGGCACTGATTTAACTCATGAACTAATTGTGTTCTTACAGATCTGAACTCAAGGAAGAGGGAAGGAGTGTCCCAGCCCAGGGCCAGCCGTGTCACCTGTGGCAGTTGAGGCACAGCCTGTCCACCATGCTGCAGGCACAGAAGGCCAGCGAGTCGCAGGTCTCGTTGACGATTCCCACGAAGGCGTTGGTGCCTGGGATCCTGGTCAGCCTGTACTTGGAGCAGTGGCTGCCGTGCACCAGGTTGGTCAGGTCACCCTGGGCAGAAACAAAGTGTCAAATGTTGTTTCAGGGAGCTGAAGAGCCTTCCCTTCCCAAGGGATCCTACAGAGCTGTGGGGACATGACTTCGTGGGAGTGCTGCCCTCACAAAGGAGAGGCTGATTAAGGGGTGGGTGAGTTCTGCTTCCAAGACATTTCTGGGTGAAAAGACTTGCTGAAGATAGAGAAGAACAGGATTAGCTTGTGAAAATGAGATGTGGCAGCAGAGGTGACATTTCCCTCCTTCCCACTGTCCCAGCCATCAGTGACCTCCACAGAGGCTCTGATGGGAGTCACCACCACGTGCTGAAACCTCCTGAGCCTTAAAAAAAGCCACCACAGCACTGCCCAGCTCCTGCAGACTCCTTCCTGATTCCTTTTTACAGCTTCTGCTCCGTCCTACAGCATTTCCTTCCCAATAAAACACTTCCCACTTGGCATTCCAAGTGTGGGGAAAATGTTTAAGCCAACCTGACATAAATCAATGGATTATGACATGACTTGCAAATATTGTCAAACCATTCCCCCCCTTCTCCTCCCAGTAGTAACTGAAAAGTAGTATTTCAAGAGCAGCTTCTCCCACAGAGTGTAACAGCTTTGGAGCAATTCTGGAGGGATTTTGCCAGGGTGGATCTGTGGCTGTGAGGGATGCCAGCCCCTGGTTTAGACTCCTCACAAGAGGAAGCTCACATGTGATCCATGGGGAGCACAGAGCATGCAGGACCCTGAAGGTTTCAGTCTCCCAGATGGCAGCCTGGGAATGAATGCTCACCAGGAAATGGATTTCTTTGGACACCTAAGGAGAAGTTGTTAGAGACCTCACAGGAGGATGTGATGCTGGTCAGATCCAAAGCAAAACATCCCAAGCATAGCTGGAAAATCCTCACCCAGCGACAGCAAACTGCTGGCTGAGACCCTGCAGGCAGCAGCCACACTCGGCCAGGATCCCATCCCTAATCCCTGGATGTCAGTGGGCTCCGTTTGGGCAGCCTGGATCGCTGGGCTTGTGTTTGGAGAGGGGGAGCAGAGTCCAACCCACACAAGGCTGGCTCCCAGCCCTGTCTGCTGATCCTGGCAGGGACTTGTGTTTCCACCACAAGAAACCCAACCCAACCAAAGTACATTCAAAAGCAAAATCAGATAGACAAACAGCCTCACCACTAAGCTGGTGTTGAATTTGTAGAAGCGCTGCACGGTTCTGTCACTGAAGCTGTTGCAGAGGTTTTTCTTCACGAAGTTCGGGTGGTTCAGGATGTCGTTTGCCACCAGAGGCTCCTAAGTGGGAAAGGCAGGATGTGATGCCTTTGGAATCAGCCCCAAAGAGCAGCCCAGCAACCAGGGATTGCAGGGAGGAGGCAAGGGGAAGCAGGCAGACCTTGTGTGTGATGTGCTGCTGCTCCACGGGCGCGTGGCCCTTGGGGTCGATGAGTGTCGGATGTGCCACCAGGTACCCCCTGTCCTCCATGATGAAGCACCTGCACCCAAAAACACAGCAAGAGCCTCCTGTCAGACCTCCTCGGGCTTCAGGGAAATGGGGTGAAATCAAATGTGGTCCTAAAGGAGTTTTAAAGGTTTCCATTTAACAGGGCTATGAAACAAATCCACTGCAAAATGTCTTTAAAGGATGTGTTGGGTATTTCCCTGAAGCTTTTCCATCTGTTACTGCTCCAGAGAGCCTGGGCCATCAAGGAGCTGAAAACAGAGCTGATTAAAAGCAGAAAGGAAAAGCCATCAGTGCATTGTCTGATTGGGAAAGATCCAGGAATGAACAGAGCCTAATAATCTTGGAAAGCTTTAATAGTTTATTAATTTACTACGTGACTAATTAAAGAGAGATTTCACACTCTCCTTTAATGCCCTCCCCCTTCAGAATTCAATTTTAGGGGGGAATAAATCACTCTTGTTCCACTCTGAGCTCTTCCTGTGTGATCTCAGGGATGCCATGTGGGATCTGTGTCCCAATCCAGAATCCAGGCAGTTCAATCCATGCCTTTTTCCCCCTCCCCTGTTTCCATGGCCACAGACAGCAGCACAGGAGCCACAGGATGACACTGACATCAGGGACTTGGTGGCCACATTCAAACTCCACTGGATGTTCCCAAAAGCTCAGCAGGGTGGCAGCCACAGCCCTGGCACAGCGGGAATCCAGCTGGATCCAGGGATTTCCATGGGATTTCCATGGGATCTGTCAGGTACCCACAGCAGCTCAGGGGAGCAGAGAGCAGGGAAAGCCTCTGTGCCCTTTAGAGGAAAACTTGGATTTTTTGAGGGGGTTTTGCATAGGAAATACATGTAGGGATGTGGTGTTTGCTCCTTTTCCCGACACAAAAACCTTAGGAGAGATACACTAAAAACCCCAAATATCTGCATTTATGCACAGACTGGAAGCATTGGATCCAACTTCTAAACAGAATGGTCCAACACTGAACAATATCCTCAAAATTCCTCATTTAGGGAATGTAGGAACAGAATACAGCATCTGACCTTGTTGATCAGCAGCAGTTTTTTACTGGGATTGAGCAATGCCAAACCAGAAATCCTGATTTGTTTATTTTTCTTTATGCACCATAAAATATATAGAAAAACACCCAAACCAGAAAAGAATGGAGGGTGACAAAAAACCACTTCCCTTCCCAAATTTAAGGTTTAAAAACAAACAAAGAACCAACAGCAATGTCCAAAGCACATTATCAAGTTACTCCAGATCCAAACCAGAATTTATCCCACCCCCACATGATTTTTCAAAAAAAGAACAATTGAAATACCCAGGGGTCTGACTGAAATTGGATACTCCAGATGAAACCAGACTTCTTCTGCCTAGGCTGTGCTATGGATTTCTGAGAAAAACATCCCCAAAGTGTATTCTAATAACTGGAGTTAAAATAACTGAGATCCTGTATCATTCTTACATGCTCGCAGGAACTAAATAGGTAAAATGAAAACAAACAGAAGAACTGGGAAGTGTGTTCATTTAATGAAGAATGGTTTTTTAACCCAGAATTTCAAAGAAGTCTAAATATAACCAAAGAAATCAAATCAAGTCTGTTATCTTCTGCTTTTGTAATCCTGCAGACTGTTTATTTAGCTGATGGCAGTTTGATCTGGAGTAACAAAAACATCCACATAATCTTTATGAGAAGGACAAGCACAAGTTCTGCTGGAAATCAGAGAACACCACTAAAAGTCACAGAATCCTTGGATAAACGAAGCTGGAAACAACCTCTGGGTCACCTGGGTAAAGACAATACATATTTTATTTCTTCTGTACCTGGCAGGAGCAGCTTTACCTGATTTTGTTCCCCCCATCTTGGTTACAAACTGGCAGCAGATCCATGAGGACTTTGTAGAAATATCTGAGGGTGAAGTCGATGCCCATCACGGCCACGGAGTGTCCTGAGGACATCTGGGCACTGCAGAGAGAGGAAAAGGGAAAAGGCTTTCAGGGTAATAATAGTAACAATAGTAATATATAGTATTACTAGTATAATAGCAATAATGGTAATAATGGTAATAATAGTAATACTAATAGTAGTAGTAAAAATGAAATGAAATAAAATAAAAATTTTTATGTATTTCATATTTTAGTTTGTCCCTAGTACAACCAGCACAGGAGACAGCCCAAGAGTGGATCCCACCCTCTCCCTCCACTCCTACACACACCATCACCACCTACAGACATTTCATTCTGAGCAACAGAAATCAGCATTCCACATTCCCCACCCACACAAGCAAACCCAGGATGCAGCTCCTGCATTTCCAGCAGCTGCAATGAGTTCCCTGCACCCCTCCTGCGCTCAGCCCATCCCCAGTGTGAGGAATGGATAGGAAGGTGCCAGACTTTGTGCTAAATCCCTAAAACTCTGTAGTGTGGGAGCGGTTATGAATGGCAGGTAGAAAATGAGAAGAAAATAAGATTCCTCAGGGTGGGTTGTGAAAAGGATCCTGTGATGTGGTGGTGTGCAGCAGCCTGAGGCTGCACTTTGTCCTTCCTGCATTCCTAACACCCCAGTGCTCCCAGTTTGCTCCAGTTTGCTCCCTGCACCCCTGAGGGGCACAGCCAGCCCAGCCCAGTCCCCTCTCAGCCCTGCAGGACACAGAAGGATCAGCTCCAATCACAGGGGGTGGGATTTGCACCCACGTGCACCTTACACCTCTGACTTGCTGCTCTCCAAAATTTACTTTTCTGCATTATTTTATCTCTGAAGACAGGAATAAAAACATCTAGAAATAGAAGATGCTGGAAGGCACAGCTGGGCTATTCAAACAGCTCAGGCCACCCTTCTCCATGGAAACCCAGCTCTGTTTCCTGGCCTGAGGTTTGTTTGCTTTCAAGAGGTGCAGTGGAGATGCAGTCAAATCTCAATTATAAGTAGATAAATATAGATTATAAAAACCTGCATTTAATTGATTGTTGCCATTTCATGGGGAAGGAATGGGAGAAAGGATGGCAGTGAAGCAGCACAGACACATTTAATCTGTGACAAGGCATCAAACCCTGAAGTTCTGCTCTACCCTAACAGACATAAAGCCATCAGAACACTGCAAATATTTTAGCTTCATTTTGAAGCATTAAATCCTTCTGCTTTGCTGATGCCAACTGCATTAAACCACATCAGGTATAAATCTTCCCTTCCCAGCCTCCAAAAGAAGAAATAAGATCTCCACAAAATGGCAATGAGAGGTGTCAGCTCTGGCTGCACTGATGTGGGTATTTAAATCCTCCCAGCAGTCTCTAATGCCAGAATTCCTGTGAACTCCACAGATTCCTCCCCACCCCTCTGGATTTTGAGCTCAGGCCTCTTTGGGGATTATAACCACATGTGACTATGAGCTCCAGAGGTCATATTTACCCAGGGATCACACTCACATCTGCCAAACTTTGTTTAACTGTTCTTTAATCATGTTCTAATAACCCACAGGAGCTTTAAGTTCTTAGAGCTGAGTAAACCATCCCTTGCTAGATAAAAATCAGAATTTTGATGAATTGCACTTCTCTCCCTCCAGAAGTGCTCATTTCCCCGAAGTGAATTCCTGTGTGAGAAGCACCAGGCAGGGAAAGGGGTTGATCATGTTCCTGCCAAAACAGCCAGGCAGATGTCCCTGGGTGGGAAATCCCACAGAGCAGGGCAATCTCTGGGAAGGGCTGAGGAGCCATGTCCTGTTCTCTGCTGGATTTGGGGTCCCTGTTTCCCAGTACCTTTGGACTTTGGGCTGTTGGGTAGGGAGCTTGGAAGAGATTCCAGGTAAAAACCAGGATAGGTAAACTGCAGTTTGGGAAATTTGGGAGTCAGCAAGGTTTGGTCTGTGATTTATAAACTGGGCTCCTTTGAACACCCTGCATCCCAAAGCTCAGCCTCAGGCTGGGGCCTGGCCAGGAGGGAGCTGGAACAGACACAGAGTGGTTCTCCAAGAAAAAGTCATTTCATAGAATAATGGAATATCCTGAGCTGGAAGAGACTCCCAAGGATCACCCAGCCCAACTCCTGGCCCTGCTGCTCCCACTCATCCTGCAAGGGCACTTGGAGCTTCACAGGCTTTTCCTCTTCTTCCTCCTGGGAGTTCCTGGGATTCCACCAGCCCAGGAGAGGAGCTCCCCAGTTTCTGGAGCATGGCCAGCTCTGCCCTTGACCCCATTTGTGGCCTGGCCTCTCTGTGCCCTTGGGTCAGCTTCCAGCTCCCCTCCCAACACCTCCCTGCTCCTCACAACCCCAGAAGTGTAAGTTGGGGAATTTCAGGAGATTTGGAGCTTAGCAGTCCTGAAGGAGGAGTATTGAACTTCCAGCAGGAGGGAACACATCCCAGCCTGCCTGAGGAAAGCAATCCCTCTCCTCCTCCCAATTCCTTGCTCCTCATGTTCCTCCAGGAGCACATTCTCACCAATCAATCTTTTTTTTTTTATAGCTGTTATTACTCCTGTCCCAATAAAGTTACAGAATTCACACATTCCTATAAAATGGATTTCTCACTGTGTTTCAATGCACCATTTCCACCAGGTCAGATCACATTTCACCAAAAGCACTTTAAAACCAGCTTTGCTTTTCAGTTCTTGAGCACACAAAGCCACCCACCATTTTCCTCTCTGATAATTGAGAGTCTTCTTGCCTGCCCCAAAGCTCCAAGCCCCTTACCTGGAGGAATGGACAGTGTGGCTGATGGTCACGACATACCCAGCCCCTCCAACATCCAGGTAGGGCCCAGTAAAGGTGATTAGTCCTGGATTGGCCACTGCATGCAGATACCTAAGGGAAGCCAAAAGAAATGTTCAGAGCTGGGGACAAATTCTGGGACTTTAAGGCAGAATCCTTGACCTTCCCAAAATAACAAACACTGAATCCTGCACACTGTGAAAAACAGGCCACCAAACTAATGGTTTTAATATCAAACAAGGACCTAAGCAGGACAGGGACTGCAACCTAACCCAGACTGGCTCAATAAATGGTCTCCCAGTACATCAAACTGCATTAAAAAGCTCAGTTTACTTCTGCACAGAAACATTTAATGTAATTTTAGATATTTTAGAACAATACAGGACTTGGTGCCAGCAGAGCCTCAAACTCAAAGCAAACACTGGCAAAATGATTACATTGCAAACTGAGGAGAAAAGACAGAACTGAGGCAAGAAAATGCAGAACTATCAGACAGTGAATATAAATTATAACCTCCTAAAACTTCCATCAGCATAAAATAAGCCACAATCTTGTCAAATCCCTTCCTACTGTCATAGGAAAGTTTGTAAAGCTTTTGGAAAGGCTTTTCTGTAAGATAAAGTGCTCACTTTGCTCCTCCCTGCCCCAGAGCACCAACCCAAGAGCAGCTTAACCCACTTGTGCTTTACTCCCAGGGTTTTACTTGCATCATCTTCCCGTAACTCTACAAATTTCAGGGAATACACAGTCAGGAGAGCTGCCAGGCTGGGATCTGTGCCTTTCCCAGGGTGGCAGCACCTGGCTGGCTCCTTCCCACAGATCCCACCCTTTGAACACACTCAGAGCCTGCTCAGGTCTCAGGCTCCCATCTGGAATGTCCCCAGCTCTTTGCCCAGATCAGATGCTGGTGCATAATTAATCCCTCCTTGAAAGCAGTGAGGAAACCCACTGTAAACAAACAAAAAGGCTCCAATATTAACAACCAAAAAGGGCCTGAGGAGCTCAAACACTCGTGAATTAGCTAATCCCTGAAGGGGATGCTCATTTTCTGAATATTTATGTTCCCATCTGCCATAGCTGGGCTATGAAACACCAACCACCCCACCAAAAAAAAAAGGCTTGAAATTAGAACCAGTAAACGTTTGAAATGGATGTATTGAAGCTCTGAGCCTTTTCCCAACGATGAAAACATTTTTAACCTTTTCCCCACAATGACAACATTTTTAACAAAAAAAAAAAA
>VZRM01007356.1:106892-133355 GCA_013397955.1 Grantiella picta
AAATTAAAATAAAAAAAAAATCTGTCAGGCTACGAAACCAACACGAACTATTTTCCTTCCTGCCCTTCGGAGATGATTCAAAGCTTTGCTAAAGGGACCCTAAAAACTCACCATTGTCTCCTGGTGGGATCAAAGGCTTTGTCCATGAGGGAGCCGGGGTAGATGCGCAGCACCCCATTGGGGGTTGCTATGTAACGCCTGACAATGTAGCTGTTGAGGCCACTGATCTCCATCTGGGTCATCCATTCATCCGTGCCGTGACTGGTCGCCATCACCTCGTTCCTCACAGAGAACTGCACAACAAAGGCAGGGCTGGCAGGGCTCCTGCAGCACTCGCTTGGGGACATCACAAAGCTTCCCCCGGAGCCCTCGGGGATCATCCCAACTCAATTATTTGGTTCACAATATTTCCTCACACCACACATTCCCAGCAGATTGTTAGAAGGGAGTATTGGTGGTGTAAGCTCTGCGGCTTTTAGTTTGTTTTTTTATTTGGAGTAAATATAAGTAATGTACTGCTTGCACATCAAATAGAGATTTCTCATTTATGTGCCTAAGAACACAAAGGTATTTCTGCTAAGAGTTTAGCGCAGCTTTGATTTTTCTAGTGCTTGTTTCAACAGCTGCTTATCAAATTGTGTCCTGCTCCTAGGTGAGATGCTGGGAAGGAATCCCTGGCTGGGAGGGTGAGGTTGCTGTGGCTGTCCCTGGATTCCTGGAGTGTCCAAGGCCAGGCTGGACAGTGCCTGGAGCAGCCTGGGGTAGGGCAAGGTGTCCCTGCCACGGCAGGGGTGGGGTGAGACGGGCTTTAAGGTCCCTTTTGGGGTTCTGGGAAGGAGTGGGACAGGAGGAGTGCCAGGCTGTGCTGTGGGCTCACCTTGAGGCCGGGGTTGGCGATGAGGCGCGTGTTGTCGCTCAGGTAGGCTGTGTAGTGCTCCACCATCCGCTTGGTCTCAGGCTGGCTCAGGTGCTCGTAGGGGGAAGAGAAGCTGCCTGCAGACAGCATCACCGTGGGGCTCTCTGCAACACCCAAACACCAGCAGTGGCACGATAAGCAACTGGACATTTTGCACAGTGAGGACATTTGTAGCACAGGAGGCTCCCTGACACGCTGCCCTTGTGGAAGGAATGACTCTGATCCTCTTCCCCACTCTCCCAGAAGTGCCCAACTCCTTCAGGATACTCTGCACTGGAAACATTGATTTTTCCACCCAGGCACTGACTGAATTCAGGCTGCACATGAACTCCTCCCCTTCTTGCTTCAAAACACACAAGTCACAATATCAGCCCACTTCCTCTGATCTCTGTGTGTCATTTGGTACTTAGTGTCCTCGTTCTCAAAGTCTCAATCATTTCTGAAATACTACTTTTTATGAGATTACAGAAGCTGTTTTCCCTTAAGAGGGACTAAAAAAGAAATTAAGTATCCCTGTTTAGGTTGGATATCCCAGAGGAAAACGAAAATGAGCATTTTCAGTTCCACAGAATGAACATCTGGAGAATTCGAAGTGCAGAAGGGGAGCTCCCCAATAAAAGTGCAGCTGTCTGGAGCGATTTTCAGAACAAACTAAAAAGTAAACTTTCATCATGCAAAATCTGCCAAATCAGACAGCCTTTTCCTTTTAAAAAGAGAAATGATTATGAAGATGCAGGGCTGAAGGTCGAGAAGATCTTTACTGAGTATTTGACCCACGGAACCAGAACTCCCTGTGTGGAATGGTCTCCAGAGGAAAAATTCCAGAGCAGTTTGTGAAGTGTTCTGCTTTTAGTCACATTCCTCTGTAACACATCCCCACACATGTATTGCAGTCCCCAGTTCCAAACTTCCACTGCAGTCCTTCATCTGCTTCCCAGACCAAATATTCTGATTTTGCTTTGCATGAAGTTTTTCCACTTGACAGCTTAGTACTGCATTTTTGGGATATTTTCCACTTATATCTTTCTGGATATAAGATAATCAGGACTAGCCAGCACATTAAAGAAAGGAAAATCCCTGTGTTTTACACAACTGGCAAAGCAATTTCCATAGGTCTGTCAGGTCCCTCCTCAGGTCTGAACTCACTGAGTTACACTGCTGGGCCACAAAGAGCTAAGAAAAATCTCTCAACTGTGCCACTAATTCACCCTGAGACCTCCAAACCCTGCTAAAAACAGAAGTATTTAATTCAGAATTTTTTATCATATAATACTGCTTATCATTTTAGGGACCTCCCAAGAATACACCAAAATATGACAGCTTGCAACGTAGGATGTTTATGCAAAACCCCTCTGTTCTTGGGATATGCTCTGGGTTTTAAGTTCTCCATCTTTTCCAGACACTGGAACTGCCACGGAGACTCTCCCTTTTTTCCAGCAGTATTTGAAATTAGTCAGGAAGAGCAGAACCACTTTAGCTTATCAAAATCTGAGAATTTTTTAGCAGGTCAGAAACCATCCCAGCACTGGAGTTCTCCTTCTCCCCAACAGGTTTAACTTTTGACTCTGATGGTATTAAACGCTTTTGACAGTGAAAAAGTCCTATAAATCCAAAGCAAAAAGAGCAGCAGTCCTGCACAACTGGCTGGGACTTCATCCTACTCTATTACTGGTCAGGGAGGTGCTTAGAGTCAGGAGAGGACTTGGTTTGAGCTTGGTGAGACATCTTTCAATTCCCCACTGCTCTGTCAGGGACCCTGCTGGACTCACAGGCCATTTATCTCCTGCTCTGGATATAAAATAATCAGGACTAGCCACCACATTAAAGAAAGAAAAATCCCTGTGTTCTGATGTTCTCTCCTGCCTAACTCACTCATCCTGCAAGAGTGAATTTGTTGGTTAAACCCCAGTGCTGATGACAACAAAATAATGGATTTAACCCCTGGAAGGGCCATTCACTGCAGAGCTGGACCTGTGATCCTTGTGGGATCCAGCTCAGACTCTCCTGTGATCCTGTGGAAGTGCTCAGCACTGAGCAGATCACTGGGACCACAAAGAGCTGATTAGAAAATCAGCCCTGGAAATAAAAGCTTCTCAAGGGGAAGGTATTTCCCATGTCTTGTGAGAAGAGCTTTGCTTTGTGCTGCCAGGAACAGGCAGGAGGTGTGACTGTGCTGAGGGAGGCTCAGGGTGGACATCAGGAGGAATTTCTCCATGGAAAGGGTGGTCAGATATCGGAACTGGTTTGCAGTCCCCATCCCTGGAGGTGTCCAGGGAATGCCTGCCTGTGGCACTCAGAGCTCTGGGCTGGGGACAAGGTGGGCACTGGGCACAGCCTGGACTCAATCCTGGGGGCTTTTCCCAACCTGGGTGCTCCTGAGTCCCTGAGGTGGCAGGCCAGGCTGCCACAGGCCTTACCCAGGGTGGCCAGCTGCTTGAAGTGCAGGCAGGCGTTGGGCTGGCCCAGCAGGTCCAGCCGGTGGTAGAGCAGCTTGCTGCTGGGCACTGTGTTGAGGTTCTTGAGCTGCTTCACGGGGATCTCTGGCTGGATCACCACCACACACAGGATGAAGGATGTGTCCTGCACCTGCAAAACACCAGACACAACCAAAATGGGGAGGATGGACAGAACTTCTGTCTAGCAGAGCCGCTGAACTGTGCAAAAATCACTTTTCCATAGTTAACACACAAAATAAAAATACTGCAATTATTTTTCCTGAAAATGAAACAAGACCTTCATTTTGTTGCTCAATTAGCAATAATTTCTAACACTGTTATTGTTATCTATTGTTATCTAACACTGCTAATTAGTAGTGTTAGATTAATCTAACACTAATTAACTCTAACACTGTCCATGGATATTTTTTGCCATTACAGAGCAGAGGCTGCAGGCTCCCAGCTGGTGTTCCCTTTATGGGGAGTACAAACAAATCAACTCCCAAATACAAGATTTTATGATTTCCACTCTGAATGGTGTGCTGCCCGTGCCACATGTTTCACTGGTTTGGGTGTTTTAAGAACCCTCTAACAAACCAGACCAGCAAACCTTGGAGTGTCCCAGCTGCTCTGCAAAGGGTGTTTGATATCAAATGCAGCATTACAACGTTAGAAAATCAGCTCCAGACACCCTTCCGTGTGAATTTCTGTTAAACAATGACAGATTTAATCTCTTAAAACAGCTCAGCCTAATCTTTTAGCTTGGATTTAACTTCATACTATGAAATGATTCACGAGTACCTTCTTGAATTCGTTGGCACAAAGTAACCAATTATTTCTGGCATCAGTGAATTCACCTGGATTATGTTCAACCTTAGATTCCATCTTAATCCCTGAGTCAAGATTAGTGCTCAGGTATTTCCAAACTGAAGCAGAGCCACGAGTTTCCTCTCTGCCATCCCACACTCGTTTTCCTCACCATTTTCCAGGCATAGCTGACGTTGTAGGCTTCTTTCCCAATCTCCCTCAGCTTGTTGACATGCCAGGACAGCGAGGAGTTCACAGGAACTGTGATGATCTGGCTGCCCAAGGGAATGCTGCAGTGGGAGATAAAACAGCCAGCAGCTTAGTAAACACTCAGCAAAATTATTAGGACCTAAGCAAAACCCTTCTATTGTGTACTTATGAAATTATCATGAAAATGGAAGGATTTAACTGTTGTTTGTGCTTGGTGAAGGGAAGTGTGTGTTTGTTGAAAATGCACTTGTGCATCCCCACATTTTGAGCTCAAAAATACTCAGATAAGGCAAAGGATTAAAAAAAACCCAGACTAAATAGTAGGAAATCTTCCTGACAGGAAGGAGAGAGATTAGAAGGAATATTCCCCAGATCAGCCGGGGAACACTATCTAACAAATGAAGCAAGTTGGAGGAAAAACCAAACCAGAGGAAAAAACTCATCCAAGTATCCAGATGTTGCAAGAAAAGGAATTTTACCTTATATTCTCCTAAAAGTCCTCTAGAAATATTTGCTCATGCTGGGAGCTGCATCCCAGTTGCTCACCTGAGGATGTTCTGGCGCACCAGCTCAAATTTGGGGATGTTCTCATAGTGGATGATGTCTGTGTGGAGAGGAGGCTCTGACAGCAGGTAAGGTCTGGTCAGGGAGGGGTGCATCAGAGTGTATCCTAAAAAATAAACACACAGCCCCAAAGGTGGGGGGCATTGAAGAAATGAGCCCAGGGTGGATATTTGCAGGGGAAAAAGGAATATACAGTGATTACATATTATTAATATGCAGTGATTACATACAATTTTGGTAAAGATGGCAGCGACCAAACGATCTTGTCATCAAAGGGGTTGCAAATGCAAACCAGCTTGAAAAATTAAGTAATAAAATAGGAGGAAAAGATCAGAGGAAAAAAGCTGGACACACACATTTACACCAGTTTTCCCTCTTTTCCAGAAAACCTTGGATGTCACAGGTGTAGGAAATCCCCACAGCCAGAGTTTCCAAATCAGAACTCCAGGACAGGAATTCCAAGTCATGAATCCATCTACAGTCTCCAGCAACTCTCAAGCAAAACTAACCAACAACATGCAAAGAAACTTTTAACAAATATTGTAATTTGTTACTGAAAAATTACTCAGAAACATGAGAATTCAGATCTGGTGATTCATGAGCTCAGTGGGACCAGAGGGGATTATCTGAGCTCAAATTACCTTTATTGTCAATGAGGAAGGTGTAGGATCCCAAGGAGTCCTGGTAATAGGTGACATCTTCCAAGATATAGGCAAGATTGACATCGACTCCAACAATTCCCAACAGGAGGTTCCCGAAGTAACAGGGTTTACTGACAGTCATTATCAGGCCTTGGAAGGAGAGAAACACCATAAAAGCAGCAGCAAAATTATCTGGTTAGTTATTTCCAGAGGAATCAGAGCGTTTTCAAATGTTACACAAGTAAATTTTATATTTATTCCACACTGGAATGTGGCCAGGGAAGCTCAGCAGGGTTTCAGTCATGTCTGGCTGTTGTCAGCCACTCTTCCTAACTTATCTGTTTTTCTGATAGTGACCTAAATTATATTAAATTATATTAATCCATGTATTAAAACACACACCACCATTAATGTTTGGAGGGTTGTCAGTCTCCAAGTGGATTCCTTACAGATAGCAAATACATGTGTCTGAAAAGCCAACAGAGTATTTTATTCCTTTAACAGAATTCAAGACCATTAAAAATAGGAAAAGCAAGGAAGTGAAGTTGTCCTTGTTCAGCAACAACTGGGATGAATTGTTGCTCACCCAATTACATAATCAGAATATTAAATCTCTGCTCAACTAAATCCCAGTATTGCCACTGCACTGGGAATCACAGCCATAATTACCCAGCAGTTTGGGATGTAACTCAGGCCTGGGGTGAGAACTCTGCAATACCTTCTCACTCTTATTTTCTCCACCACTGTCTGGAAACTCAGCAGCTCTTCCCTCAACCCAACATAACATTCATTTACATGTACAAACCTTTAAATGCCCTCTGAAATCTGTGTACAACAAACCTTTCTACTGCACCATTCCCAACACTTTGGTTGTTCCCATTTTCCACTGTGCCTGGATATGGCTTTGGGAGAATGCAGTAACAGAGCTTCATCACTGAGGGAGGGAATGCACGAGGGAGAAAAAGCTCTGACTCAGATTTGCTCAGAACAGCCTTCAATGTGGTTTGGGTCTCAGAACAGTCCAGGTGTGCTGAAGCCAGAGAAGGGCTGAGGGTGGGCAGTTTGGGACAAGAATTAACAATCAATCTCTCCTTGTGCCATTTGCAAGGCTGGCTCCATTCTGCTCTCACACAGGCCTGACATGGATGGCATTCCAAGCTGTTTCCCTTCAGTACAAGGAAGTTCTCTCCACAGATTAAATGATGGATATTGTAAAAGTCCTCATAAGAATAAGAATAAATTTCACCCTAAGAATCCAAACTAACTCTGTCAACTCCTTGTCTTGTTACCACTTTTTTCATAACCAGACCTTCAGCAGTTCAAAATCCTAGCCAGGCAGAAAGGCTTGGAACTTAAATCCACACACATGAATCTAAAACCTTGTGTGATCACAGTGTATTTGGGGCTCTGAAAGCAAAGGGAACCTGATCTCTGATGGTTTTACACTGAACCCAACACAAGCACTCACCATCGCCCATCTCATCCGAGAAGGGCAGGCTGAACACGGCCTCATCGATCATCCTGTTGGGCAGGTTGGTGTAGAACCTGCCCACGGTGGTCTCCAGGTTGCTGAGCTGGTTGAGGACCATCATGCTGCCCTTGGTGACAGGCAGGGCACTCCGGTCGGGCACTCCGTACTTGGCCGAGTTCTGCTCCGCCAGGTCCCGCAGGAACGCCAGCTCCTTCAGCCCTGTCACCCCCTCTGCACCACGGCAGGGGCACAAAACACAAGGGGACAGCTGAAACAACTGCACTGCCATCAAGGCTTCTGTATTCTGCTCCAAAGGACTGCAAATAAAAACAAAATGATCCATCCTCTTTTCCTCCGGGAAATTCTGTATTCTTATTTAAGTGATAGAGTGCTTAAAGATTGGTTTGAGGAAAATGGATTACCTAACACAAAATTTAGTAAGGCTGCCTCTCCCATGCTGTTGCACAGTGCAAAAATCTGCCATGCTGTTCACATCCCCACTTTAAACAAAGCCCTTGGAACAAAGCCTTGTGTGCCCCATAAATCCACAGGACAGCTCTTTGTTCTCCACAGGAGGTTTGCCACAGACAGGACCAGGAGCGAATCCTCCGCCCTTGCAGATAACAGGCTTTGTTCTCCAGCTCAAACATTCCAGTTTCACACTTCACACAAGGCCCAGGCTCAACTCCTGCAGGCAAATCAAAGCCTTTTGCAAGCCCGAGTCTCAAATGAGTATTTAAATTTACAACCAAATCATTCACGAGGTTAAGCATTCATTTCCTTGGCTATTTGCAGTAATACAACAAACTGCCTTCATCCTGAATATGCTGTTTGGGAAGATGGATGGGTGATCCTCGTGTTTGACTTCACTTTCAGGATGGCTCCCAGGTTCTCAATCATTCCAGGTTAGGTTTGATCTCCCATTCACCCTCCCTGGCAATGCAGTCCCACTTACTCCCAGTCTGCTGCCCCAGGAACCCAAGGCAGTGGCAGGAAGGTTTCCAGTTGCAATCATTATCAAATTTAACTCAGTCTGGACAATCTATACCACAATCCTTTCTGTCCCTGCAGCTGCACTGGTATACGCAAGGATAGAGTGGCACAGTTATAAATACCAAAGTAGCAGCATCTGGATGCAGTTTCTGGATTAAATGTGCCAAAATCCATTAACAAAGTTCTCTCAGTAAGGCCTGGAATTCCCCTGGAATGAGTTTAATAAACGAGCTGTGCTGTGCTAGGAAAGGCAATTCCATGCCCTGGGAAGCACAAAGCACAACCATCTCTCACCATTCATGAGGGCATAAGTGAGGATCATCACTGAGTTATTGAGGAAGCTGTTTTCTTCGTTGATGACACGCAGAGTGGCTTTTTTGTCATCTTCAGAGGAATCTTTGGATGTGATCCCAGCCGAGAGATAAATGATGACCATGTCAGTATCTGAAACAGAACCACAGCACAAAGTGCATCAGAGCCCTGAAATCTGCTCACAGCAGCTTCATCCAGGGATCCAGAGCTATCTCCAGAAGATGAACACACTGCAGCCTCATGGATTACAGCCTTTGGTATTAAATTACCAAACTTCTGTTTGGTTTGGTGCCCACCAACCACCCAGGATCTGCAGGGCTTGTTCTGCTTACTGCCCAACGTGCTCCAGCCCATTTATCTCAGTACTGGAAGTGCTGTGTATTTATAATGAACACATGGATTGGGATCATCCACAGGCATCCCAAAGCACTGGGCTGAGTGGACACATCCCAGCTTTCTTGTTCCACCTGGATTTTTTGTATGATTGCTGTGCTGTTTGTTAAATAGGTATCAATGCTTTGACTTGCACATCCTGACTTGAATGGAATTTCAGCCAGAACTGGATCTGGACACAAACAAGAGGTGCTGTTAATTTGGGGGAATTTCTACCTTTTTTTTTTTTCAGGGCTAAAACTAGGAAGAAAAGCAAAGCCAAGTATTAAAGCAGCTTTGGGTGGAATTAAAAGAAAATTGTTGCTGTGTTTCCTAAGCCACAACACAGATATTCTACCTGCAGCCAGGCATCATGCTGCAGCCTAAAAGCTTTGCTAATAGGAGAAAATTGAGCCAGTCCTAAACCTGCATTAGGGTCCAGAGCAAGCAGCTTTTGGGGCATTTTGTCCTAAACCTGCATTAGGGTCCAGAGCAAGCAGCTTTTGGGGCATTTTGTCCCACTTTGGGCTGAGGTTCTGCTGAGGACCACAGTAAGAACTGAAGCAGAAAATCCAGACGTGTTCAGCAGCACAGTTCTGTCTCACACCTCCCTTCTGGCTCTGCAGTGTGGATTTGGGATTGAGGTTGTATCTCAACAGCTTCCCTGACACACCCACACATTGTTCTCTGGGAGTAGGATGTTAGAAAATTAACAGTGAAATGAAGGATTTTTTTTTTTTTGGTGTGGGTTTATTTTTCTTTTACAATAAGATGAAAAGATTATTTACAAGAAAATGAGACATGTTTTACAAACATCCTCTTCTCAAACCTATTGTGTCTCACCCCAGGAATTCTGAAATTTGTTAGACACACATTAGGCCTTCACAATCTTTCACATGGAGAGAAAATCTAAATCCAAAGCATTTGTATTTTAATTTCCTGTGCTTGTGCCCCAAAATAGTTGCTTGATATGAAACCTAGTGAAGTATGAATATGCCAAAACTTCTAATCCTAATATACAAATAGTGCAAATATAAAATCATCGATACATGGAATGGTTTGGCTTGGGAGGGACCTTAAAGCCCTTTAATCTCCTTCCACCCCTGCCATGGCAGGGACAACTTCCACTGTCCCAGGCTGCTCCAAGCCCTGTCCAGCCTGGCCTTGGACATTCCAGGGATGGGGAATATGCAGGAGGATGCCACAAGACTCCTAAGCTGATGTTTTTGGAATAATTCCTGGGATGTTCCCTCCACCCTGCCCTGGCACTGCCACAAATCAGTAACTCAATCCAAGGAGCACTCAGAGCACAGAATTTGCCTTCCACAGCTGCCTGGCATGCAGAAGTGCCATTCCATTTCACATCCATCTTTCCCACATCTTTCACCACATCCTCATTACAAAAAACACCCAGAAAAAAACCCCATTTTGGGAAGGGGAAAGCTCCTAATGAATATGCAAAGTTCAGGAGGGTATTCTGAGATGAAAGAAAATTTAGCCAGGATAGCTTTGTGTCCCATAAAATATCACCCATAACTGGTATTCCCAAAAAACTCATTCCTTGAGAAGGAAGGGCCACTTCCACAGGATTCCAGTCAGGCACATTATTCATATGGAAATGTCCCAGCAATAATTAAATGAACCTAGAGAAACAGCAATTTTCCTTGGAAAGCCTCCTTCCCCCCTTCAGATTTGGGAAATAACTCAGGATCAGAGCAATCCTGCATTTTCACATTTTGGGTCAAAAGAAAGGCAAGGCAGCAAGTGACTCCTCGAATCCTCATGTGGAGGAAAGAAATGCTCCTTACCAAAAATGAGCTCCCTCCCCTCTTTTTATTTTAATATTCAACACACTCCACCCCGTTGGCCCGTGCCAAAGTGTGAATGTAAAACAAGAACACGCTGGCAAGGCCCAGCAACAACCAGGATTGCCCAACAAGAGGCTGCCTTACTTCCTTGCAGCCTGGTGCCGTTGTTGGTGTTGCGCAGCAGCTGGAAAGCCTTCTGGAAGCCCAGGGCGTGCTGCGTGGAGCTGTCGGACGCCTTGATGCTGCTGACGAAGGTGGACATCTTCCTCTTGGTCTCGCTGGTGGCAGGGGACAGGAATGTCTTGTAGCACTGATCCAGCGAGCAGGTCCTGACCGCGTCTGCCACCGTCAGCACCGAGATCTGCGGGGAACAGCTCTGTCACCACCTGCCCACGGAGGGTCCTTGCACACCCAGGCGCGGTGAGGAGCCAGCAGAGCAGATTCCATGTTGGTGGAACCCTTTAGAACTTGAGTGGTGGTAAAGAAATGCTTGAGGCATCAATCTGTTGGCTTTCGAAAGGATTATGGGGAATTCAAGGAAAAGAGAGTTTGTTTCTCAGCAGAGGCAGCTGCACTCTGCTCCCACAC
Source organism: Grantiella picta (assembly GCA_013397955.1). Lineage (NCBI taxonomy): Eukaryota > Metazoa > Chordata > Aves > Passeriformes > Meliphagidae > Grantiella > Grantiella picta. The sequence goes on from VZRM01007356.1 coordinate 118,010, forward strand.
TGCTCTGGGCAGAGCCTGAGTGAGGCATGGAGAACTGAGAGGGAAACCAGCAGAGAGCATTTCCAGGAAAGCCTGGAGTGCCCAGAGAAATGAAAAAAACCCAAAAAAAAAAAAAACCACCAAAAAAAAAACCCCAAAAAAACCCCCAACCCCTCTAAGGACTTCTGCCAGCAAAGCATTTTGTTCTTTTCACGTTTCAGTCAAAGCAAGAAAACTGTCCCATCAGCTTTTCCTGTAAATAAGTTAATGCAAGTAAGTGTGCCTTAATGACATCTAACACAGCAGGCTCATTAATTGAGTGACAAACTTCATTAGGGAGCATGGCTGAGGCAAGACTGGCACAGAATTAAGCAGTAATGAGATACCTGTGTAACAGGTTTTATAACCACTGAGCCCAAGGAATATGTGTCTTAAATGTATTCCCTATATTAACACAAACACTTCTCACACTTAAATTTAAGTGCTTTTAATTCTGCTGAACTGTAAGATTACTTTACCATACTGAATCTCTCTAAAAGCACTAAGTTACAAGTGGTTTTCCCATACTATTCATGAGAAGACTTAAGGCAAAGATTATCATCAGTTGTTCTTCAGTTGTTCTTCAACTCTTCCTACTCACAAAAGAAAACCCAAGCAGAAAGAATGATCAAGGTCCCACCAGCAGAGAGTTACTAAAAGTAGAGACCAAACTGGAGACTTCTTACAGAAGCATTTTATGGGTTGTTTGTACTGAAAAAAAATGACAGGTGAAGTGACTTTCTCACTGTCAAATGAGTACCAGTGACAGAGCAGGAAATCAAACCCAGATTTCTCAGTACCATAATTATCTGTGAATCTTCCAAACATTAATTACGTTTCAGCTCACCCCCGCATTGCAAGAGAATAAATAATCTCCACTTTCACAATGCAAAGAGAGGCTCAGAGGTGAAGTGAGTCGCTCAGAGCAGTCCAGGATGTGAGAAGGTGTCATGCTTGGAGCATGGCTCTTCTTCCTGTTATCATCACTAAAGTCTCTGCTGAGATGGAGGAGCCCTTAAAGATTACTCAGGTACCAGATTTTGCCTTAGATCAGTGGGGTTTCACTTTGCCCCCCGTGTTTTCCTGCAGCAGCAAGGTTCCAGGAGTGAGCCCAAGGCTCTGTCACCCTCAGAGGCCACTGAGTCCATGGGCTGAAAACACCACTTTGGGGGAGAACTGCAAAGCAAGGGGAAGCTGCTCCTTGCCTGGAGGAAGCTCACCTTGTCGTGCTCGTCGATGGAGCTGAGGATCACCTGGGCAGCATCCTTGGCAATCTGCAGCTGGGTCTCGGTGACAGAAGCGCCGTGGTCCATGATGACAACGATGTGCTTGGACTGAGGGCGGACGGTCGAGACGTAGACGGGCCTGGGGAGGAGCACAGCCAAACCACCATCACCACACAGCTCCTCACCCCCACTGAAATGCTCATGGGGGAAAACAGGCAGGAATTCACAAACCCAAGCGAACAACCGCAGAGAAACAATGAATTCTGACAGGAATTTCTGCCCTTACAAAAACTTGTGCCGGGAAAGGCCAGCTGAGAATCTGAACATACAGAAATGCCCCTCACTTTCTGAATTTTTTAACCTAAATCAGGTTCTTCTCTCTCTCTGTCCCAGCAAGTGCTTTCAGCGAGGAATAAACCTTTTCTTTACACAGCAGCAGTGCTTGGGATCACTGCAGCAGCTCACACTGAGGTCTGAATGAAGCTTTGACAAGCAAGAAATGCCTCCTGGTAAATGCTGGGTGCTGAGAACTTCACTCACACTGAACTGAGTGCAATAGTGGGCAGCGCTGGTGCCTTGGCAAGTAAAGACCTGTGCAGCTGCAGGAGCTGATCAGCCCAGGGGGCTAGAGGTGCTGTGAGAAGGCTTCTGGCCAAGGCAGGGCTTTCCCTGGTGACCTGGGATGACTCTCACCCTTGGACCTGCCCAGTTTTACATCCCAAAGTGAGTTAACTAGTGCCATGTGTCTGTGCTAACACCAAAAAAGATGTTTTCAGGGAAGTGTTTTGACATCCAGCTCAATATTGAGAGATGTGTGAAAGAGTTCACAAGCTCTCACGCCAAGGGCTCAACCTGGAATAAATTAGGAAGATCCTCAGCATGGAGGAAGGATTTAAAAAAAAAAAAAAAAAAGCCAAGTCTCTCTTTCCTCTTTAGGTTAGACCCAAAACTAGTTACAGTCAAGTGAGAGTTTTGGGATCTAAATTTTGTTAAATCGAAGGTGGGCACAGAAATCTTATGAAGAGGAGAGAAAATGCAGATTTGAGACAAGGCAGTGCAGCAAACAACTGGCACAAATCAGCTCTTAACTGCAGAACAGCCTGCAGCTCCACACTGGATTAATACCTGCAACTCAAACAGGGCCTTTGATCTTCAAAGCACTGAAGCACTGACTAATTAATGCACCCTCTGAAGTAAACATCACCAAAAAGATATCCCTTACTTTGCCATGGAGGAACTAGGGCCCACACTGATTTGGATAAAATCACTGATGGTTTTAGTGTCACAATTCTGAGCAGGACTGGGGCAGCCCAGCTCTCACCTCCTCACACCACACCTTTCCAAGGCCACAGAAAACTCAGTGCAGCTCAGAACTTTGTGCTTTGACGACCCACAGGAGATAATATCAGTAAACTTCTGACTGCTCAACCCTGACAGGAAACCAAACCCTCCTGAGTGTCTCCAAAAGGCTCCTGGATGTGCTGCTGCTCCCCCTGCACAGACTGATTAACTGGTACAATTCATTCATTGACCAGAGACACTAAAGGCACTGCGTCTTCCCACCCTTCAGCCTTCATCAATCCCATGTACTGACAGAAAAAAACAGGGAAAAATACTGTGCCTCAACTGCTTGGTTTTATGTCTGTGGAACAGAAATCTCTGTGCAGGAAACCCTGCTGTCAGCTGACCCTTTTTTTCCCATTTCTTTTTTTTCTTTTAGTGAAGGAAATTTTCACTGCTGCTTCCCTGCTATCCATGATGTGCCACCTGAACCTAGGGAAAAATGCTCCTACCTATGTGTTCTTTCCAGTCTCTCATCCTTCCCACAGTGGTGCACCTGCCCAGTCAGTAGAGTATGTGTTCACTGCTCTATTAACAGGGGTCCAGTAGGAGTCAAATTCAACTCAAATTTTGCCTGCAGGCTGACCAACAATTTCCAAGTCACTGCTATTTACAGCTGATTTCATTTGGGAGAGGCGAAGAACCTGTATGGAATTTTAGTTTCGTTTCTTAGAAGTGAAAACGTTTTTTTTTAAGAAACAACCCCAAGGAAAACCCAAGGGACTCCATTAGAGGTTCCTCATGAATGTTGTCAATTTGGCAAAGCACAACACTGAATGAAATCAGGGCTTGGGGAATCTAATGTTAGTGCTTTTCCCAGGCAATTGGAAAGAGGCAAATCCTACCTGCTGCGGTGTTCATAGCTGCCTTTGCACCGGAACTTGTGGGCTGGGAACACGGTGAAAATCCCTTCTTCTGAGCTGAAATATTGCCACTTAATCCCTGGGTTGGACTTCAGGTTATCAGCAAGGACTGCAGGATGGAGAGGGAAAATAAAGCAGAGTTACCGAGGCAGCTCAGACTCAGAGGTTTTGTTACTCACAGCCTCTCTGGAGGTGTTTGGAGAAGAACAACCAAGGCTCAATATGAAACACAAACTGCTCTGCTCAGGACTGGTAACAGCCACTGGTAAAACTTCACTGAGCTGCAAACAGTTCCAGGCTGTTGGGAACTCCACACTGGATTTGACAGGTTTTGTTTAATGTGTGATGACAGTTCCTGAAGGTCTGAAATACACACAGGTCCTGGCAAGGCAAAGCCAGAGCAAGGAAGGAAGAGATTAAGGCAATTATGTATAATATATATACACCCCTACATCTGCATGGAATAATAAATACATTGTCAACATCGTTTTCCTAAAGGAAAAACCTTCATGTTAAAAAATCCTCTTCTTTTTGCCGAAATAAGTCCAAAATATTCAACAGGTTTGGTGCTCACAACTCTACACCTAACCTGTTGCAATCACCTATTTGGATTTCTGTTTAAAAATCTCTATGTGAACATTCAGCAAAAATATTTTTACATGCAAATGAGCATCAAGAAAATCTCACAGTGCAGATATAGATGAAAAGGGTAAAAAAATATAGGGAGAATCTTTCTTTTTTTGCTCATCATGCTCTCCTGTTTGTCAGGGTGGATAGGGACAGCTCCCACTCCCAGGACTCAAGAACTTCTCCAAGCTTCCTAGCAGGACCTGAGCTCAGGATACACCACAGGGTGCAGAGCTCAAACCCTCCTGGAGTTCACAGACCACACTCATTATCTTTAAAATGTGCTGCTTTATTAAAATCATCTCTGGGGAAGCACCAATTAACACGAGCAATGAAACAATTAAAAAACTACAGCTTGGCAAGATGACCAAAACTGACTGATTAACTAGTAAAAATCTCAGTAAAAACACAAAACATTCCCAAATCCAAAAAGGTGTTTAATGCACCAAGGGAAACCAACGGAGTGTTCTCAGATATTGTGGAAATCCGGAGGGAATGGGAAATTGTTAGCATGGCAGACACAAAACTCTCACCACCAGGCAGCAACAGCATTATTTTCCACTCAGGGCAGAACATCCTCTCTGTTTGCAGCAGACTGAAAATAAAACCTGAATGTTTGAAATCTTTAGTTTTTACCTAGCAGTTCAAGTGGATCACATCAGCTTAAAATGGATGTAAAAAAGGAAAATATTTCTTTGCCATTTCTCCTCCTTTTGTGCTCTTTGACTGCAGAACTCAGAGAAGGGGCAGAGGGGAGCTCTGATTTCCAGTGCTTCACCTTTTGCTCAGCATTTCCTTCAGCATTCCCTCAGGACTGGCACTGCAAATAGGCCAATTTCATCTCCTGCATTACCAGATAAGCCAATTTAGGGTTGGAAAGCAGCGCAGGGCACATTTCAGACCTCAGCCAGACTCTACACCCAACACCCCACTGAGGGCAGCCTGAGCTCACATCCTCCACACTTCAGCACTTCCTCAGGTTTCCCACACTGGTGTGGCCACGCTGCTCTCTCCACATCCAGCTCCGTGCAATTCCCCTGCAAAAACCACCATCCTGGGCTTTCCTCACTCCTCTCTGCCTCAGGGTTTTGCACTTTCCACAGTGCCTACAAATCCCACTGGGATCCTGGCTGGGGCTGCTGAGTTCTGTGCAAAAATGCAGCTTCTCATGAGAAGAATTCCCTGCTTTGATGGACTCAGGACACCCAGAGATTCCTCTCCTCATTCCCCTCCAAAATCAAGTTTTCCTCTGAACTGCTGCTTCCTCCTGCAGGCAGGAGGGCCATGAGACTATAAAACATTTAAATCCTTCTTTTTATGTCCAGCCACCAGAATTTCATCATTCAGGGGGTGAAGTTGTTTTGTACAAAGGGGCTGAAATTCTGGTATTGAAGATTTTGTTGTGAGTAACAGAACTCGAAAAAAGTATTTTCAAACTGACATGTGAATACTCAAAGCCTGGATGAAATAAATTGCCCAGTTTCATTTTACCAACAACATTACAATAAAGCCAATTTATAATATAAAGGGTTTGGCTTTTTTAAATCCTTGCTGTATTAAAGATAAACTTCTCATTCCTGCAAGGCCACAAGCTGTATTTATTTCCCCACAAGAATATGTGGATTTACAAGTGCTCATTCCTCCCCATAAAACAATTGGTTTTGAAACTCAAACTCTGCTGTTCTTCCTTTTCACACAGTTGTGCTCATATTTCCTCCAGTGAGTGTTAGCTCAGTAACACCCTCTCCAGGGACCACCAATTTTATCCCAACTCTGCCTTTTCCCCCCTTTTTTTCTTTTTCCTCTGACCACAGCAATCTCCCAGCAGATAAGCCGTGCCCGAAAAATCCAGACTTTTTAAACAAGTTCTTATTTTCCATCCAGTCAAGCTGTAAGAATGCCCTGCAGATATTTCTCCATTCTTGCTCCTTGCCAGGACACACAGGAGATGATTTTTTGATGATTTTTTTTAGCCTAAAGGAGCTCCAGGAGAGCTGGAGAGGGACTGGGGACAAGGGATGGAGGGACAGGACACAGGGAATGGCTTCCCACTGCCAGAGGGCGGTGATGGATGGGAGATTGGGAAGGAATTGTTCCTGGGAGGGTGGGGAGAGGCTGGGATGGAATTCCCAGAGAATTCCCTGGATCCCTGGCAGTGTCCAAGGCCAGGCTGGAGCAGCCTGGGACAGTGGGAGGTGGAATGGGATGAGCTTTGAGGTTCCTCCCAACCCAACCCATTCTGGGATTCTGATTCTGTAATTCTGTATTAATGAATAAATGTAATGATTTTGCTTTCCTAAAGTGAGCATCACCACTTAATACACACCCAGCCTTGATCCCACATTACACGGAGGAAGCAAAGAGCCCCAGAAATCTCAGTGGAATCATTTTAATTCCAGACACAGACTGGGAAAAAAAGTGGCCAACTGGGAGCTGCCAACAAGCTGGCATTGCCAAGTCACCCCAAAACCTCTGTCCCCTCCACTGCCACTGTCTGACCCCAAATCCTGCTGCAGACTGGGAAAGTTGGAAAGCATTCACATGGCAGCATTTGAAATGATCGCTCTCTCTAATTATAAATATCTCACAAGGCAAAAAGGACTTTTAGGAAGAAAGCCCTGTGTGATAGAGTTTATAAAACTTCAAAGGGAATGAGATATGATAACACTTAGCACTTCTAGATACCACTTTACATCTTCAAAGCACAGTCAAATCATTAACTAATTAATCTTCAAAGAACAGCACAAACAGTCGGGGGAAAGAAAAGGAACTACTGAACATAATTGCTCATTATAAAAGGGTTTCTTACAGCCCTCCTCTTTAGCATTACATTTGCTGAGCTGCTGACCTGTTCTCATCCCAAAAAACCCAGGGAAGTTTAATTTTCAGTTCTCCTCTGACAAGTCTCTCCATTAAAACTCATCCTGGTGAAGATACTTGAGAGTTCCCCAGAAACAGCACAAAGAAAGGAACTCATTGCACAAGTAAAGACATTCTCTAACTCTCCAGACAGATCTGATGCAGGATTTTCCAAGCCAAGCCTTTCCAGCTCCTGTGTTGTCACCAGTAATAAAAGCTCTGCAGCTCAACCACAATTAACATTCTGCTGGTGGCACAAGCCAGGACAGAGTTCTGCTCAATCCTTAGGACTCTGAAGGGAAAAGAAGGAAAAAACCCTTTTCATTTTAGAGAATGGGACCAGATTCCCCGATTAAAGGAGTTTAGAAGGAGAAGCACTGACTCTTCTGCTCAAATACCTCCTAACCATTTTGACTCAGCCAAAAATCAGTTTAAAATACAGCAATTTAAGGAACATGACCAAGGCATTCCACATTCTGGAATCCATGATCCCTGTGGGTCCCTTCCAATTCTGGATATTTTATGATTTTAAGGTTTTAAGTGATCAACACCTCAAATCAAACAGACAAAATTTATTGGGCAGCTTGGTGCCATCTCTGCATATTTCTGGGGAGGAGCACTCTGCCAGAGCTGCCTGACTTGGAACAGACATTTCAGCACGTTGAAGGATGAGAAGGAGAAAGATTTACTGGTTCCCTGTTTATTCAAAAGGAAAAAAACTCCAAAGGAGTCTGATAACATAATGCACTGGCTCTGGGGAAGATTTTGTCATCAATAAATAAAGGACTATTCAGAGTGGTGAGGACAGATCTCTTCATCTAACTACCCAAAGCCTGTGATTCCATCTGGAGAATAAAGACCTTCTGCTCATCTAGTTTGTAGTGATGGCTAAAAGTAACCCAGATGCAAAACTCCAACCAAGATAAAACAAAATCTTTTTAAGACATTAAAAAAAAAAAAAAAGCTACCTAATATCAAGAAAAAACAGTGGTAAAAAGTTATTTTTTAAAGGCTGAGAAGAGTCACATCTATTTCTTTCTCCCTTCCCTCTGATGAGGATTTCTTTTATTTTTATATAATAAAAAATCCAGTAATACTGGGAAAAATGGATTGGGAAGTTTCATGATTTCCATTAGCCCTCTCAACAGGCTGCTCAGAGTGGAATTTGGGGTTCTGCCCACACCGAGGGCTCTCCCAGGCTCTCTGCTGGAGTCTGCGGTGCAAATTCCATTCCCTTCCAACACCTCCAACTTCACCACTCCAATCCCACTTTTTCCACTGAGCACAGAGTGGGCCAAGATTAACATTTCAGAAACTGAGCTCGAGGGGGAGCAGAGCAGAGCTGAAATTTACATTTTGCCAGGAGCTTTTCATAGGCAGGATTATTTAACCTGCAGAACTCACGTGGGAAAAGAGGGAGAACTCACAGGAATCCTGTCTTTGATGAGAAGAATGAAATGATGAACCCATTCAGGAAGATGATGATGAGAACACCCAGATCTACCCACAGTTTTGGGGCTCTCTAAAGCATCCAAATAAGTGGCTAAGAGGCTAAGCCCAAAGTGCCAAGGATATTCCTCCCCAGCTCTGTTCTGGATGAGCTTCAAGGTCTCTCCAAAGCCAAACCATTCTGGGATGTCTCACAGACCTTCAAACACAACAAGTGAGCACCAAGGGTATTCCTGGTGCCTCATCCACACAAAACTTCTCTCTTCACCACGTGTGCACCCAGTAGTAACTTTTGTTCCTCAAATTAACTGTCTCCATCCCATTTTCCTGCCTCAGTCCACTCTTTCCATGCCATTTCTCTCTCCCAGCATTTCCTCCCTAATCAAATCCTCCCCCCAAGGCTGGTTCTGTAGCAGGAAAGCCAGAGGAGAGTTCGCTGTCAATAAATCCCTGTTCTTGCCCTCTCTCCATTCCCTCTTCTCTCCTGCTGCCCTTTCCTGCCAATGCCACCTTTTGAAGGTTCTTTCATCAGGAATCTTCCAAGCCAGAGGCAAGGGAAGAGGAGGCACTCGAGCCTCACTGCTGAGCCAGGACAGCAGGAACCCTGAACACCCACTCACTTCATTTCTGTGAGAATTCAAACCTGAAATACAAAAAAATGTTTACAAGAAACTGCAACTTATTTGTTTTTCACCACTCGAAAACAAGGAATATTTCTTGAATGCTTTTTGAACCTCCAACTTCTGCAGAAGAGATTTTTATTTAATTTAAATAAAAAAAAACATTAAGTGATTCATTCACTTTGCCCTTACAACAGTGTCTGCAAACTTGCTTTCAAAAATTATTTCGATTAATTAACAACTGCATGTGATTTAAACTCATTATTTTAATGAGTTGTTTGGGTTTGTTTTTTTTTCTAATAAAGAGATGAGTAAAACACAGCCCAGCAAATCACAGTGAGTGAACAAAGAGAGCCTGGCTTTAGGACAAAACACCACACAAATCATGGCATGTCAGGAAATCAGCCTGGCCAGCACCTGCAGCCAAGATGTGGGACACAATGGATGGGATGGAAAGGAATCTATGGGGACTCCTCATTTTGCTTTTGTTTCTTGTATTTCATTAGAAATCCAGAAAGCAAAGCTGTGTGAAGAGAAACAGGAAGGGAGTTTATGAAAAATTTGGGGTTCTTTCCCCCTGTGGCTTGCAAGATGGTGAGGGTGAATGACAGGTCTGCTACTCCATCAGCCAAGTTCATAAAATAAATCAGCATTTTATTCCAAAAGGCCTCTGAAAACGAAAATAAAATAAAGCCCAAGTCTGCATTATTCCCCTCAAAAAATTAACAAACAAAACCCCTCAAAATGAACTCCACAACCAAAGTCTGTCAATGTTCTCTAATTTACAACACTGAGCACCATGAAAAGTTGAGAAGTCAGATGGGACAGCTGAACAAAAGTCTGACTAAACCCAAATGAAATCCCTGGATTAATCCACAATGATTAGGATGCAAAAGAACCCAGAAAATCTCGCTGCACCAGAGGCCCAAAAGCTGAATTTTTCAGAGCTAAGTCGTGTGTATTTTGGCTCTAAGCACATTTCTAAGTCCTCAAATGTGTCGAGAAAATGCCCTGACAAGACAAAGAAAGGAAATATTTGAAGATGCCCTCATATTTGGTAGTTTTTGCATATCAGTGCAAAGGCAGCCTCACTTGAGCTGAACTCAGCTAAGAAGATCAGAGAAACTTCCCTGTGTGGCCCCTGAAGCAGCTGACACTGCTGATGCCAAAGCAGACAGACCTAGGAAGGAAAATGATTAAAAAAAATGTAAAAAGAAATAAAAAGTGCAGAAAGCACAACAAAATTATCCATGGTAGGCTGGAATAAAACCTTCATGACACTTTTATGAAGTACTTAGACTAAGGGCATTACTTGAGGTATCAGCTTTCAATCATGAAATCTCAAATTAAGAGCACTGTGACAGTTGCAAGGAGAAATAAAAGCTTGTTGCTATGGCAATCAATGCAAATTATCTGTGCCAAGGAAATGTTCAAGCCTAATGGGAAAAAAACCCCTACAACAGAAGGAAAAAAAACCCCAAAGTAGAACTGTGCTGCTCACCAGAATTTAAGTCACGTCCAGGATTGAAGGCTCTGCTGTTGACAGTGGTCGAGAGTCGATCGCAGCTGATGGTTCTGGAAACGTTGGTGTTGAAATTCCCATCAAATCTGGGAAGATGACATCAGGATCAGCAATCAAACATGATTTATTAGAGCTGCATTTACAACGGAACACAGCTTTTAAACATTCCAATGTAAATAATTATTTATAACACCACATTGGGGTNGAAGATGAGATCAGGATCAGCAATCAAACATGATTTATTAGAGCTGCATTTACAACGGAACACAGCTTTTAAACATTCCAATGTAAATAATTATTTATAACAACACGTTGGGGTTGAAATTCCCATCGAATTTGGGAAGATGACAACAGGATCAGCAACCAAACATGATTTATTAAAGCTGCAGTTACAATGGAACACAGCTTTTTAATGTTTCAATGTAAGTTATTATTTACAGTAACATGGGGTTGAAATTCCCATCAAATCTGGGAAGATCACAACAGGATCAGCAATCAAACATGATTTATTAAACTGACATTTACAATGGAAACACAGCTTTTTAATGTTTCAATGTAAGTTATTATTTACAGTAACATGGGGATGAAATTCCCATCAAATCTGGGAAGACAACAACAGGATCAGCAATCAAACATGATTTATTAAACTAACATTTATAATGGGAACACAGCTTTTTAATGTTTCAGTGTAAATAATTATTTTGGAAACTCCAATATTTTCATGGTCACGGAGAAACTGTGAAACCCAAACCTAGAGGGGGGGAAAGCTCATTTGTTTAATTATTTACAATTATATTTTAAATTTAAATTGAAATTCTTTTCTAACCTGTTGACCAAAACTGGAGGATTTACACTCCAAGCAGCAGAAGGAATCTGACAGTCCGAAATTTTGTTACTTTGATTAGCTTGAACAATTCAAACACATTCATAGCTCTAAAAAGTACTCTAGTTCTAAGAATAAAACTATAAAATATCATTAAACCAATGCCTTAATATATAAATAAAAAATATTTTAGAGGGTTATAAATAACCATGAACACTCCTGAAACTTTTGAGGACTTAAATGCAGTTTTGTATCACTTATATAGGCCAATTTTACTTGATAACATTTCTGTGATCTCGGATATTTGGGTGACATTTGACAGTGTGATTACTTTTGGAATTCAAAAAACTATTTACTTCCTATCAAAGAGTTTTTCTACCATCACCCTATTCCTAAAAAAAATGACAAAACCAGGAAATTCCAACTCCTTAAACCAATTTGGTGCCCGGCAGGGTTGGGAAACGCTGATTTTCTGGCCCTGCTCTTGTTTGAAGGGCTGCTTTGGAGTCCCAGACAATAAAACAATTCCCTTCCAAACCATCCCCTTCCAGAACAATTAGCAAAAACAAACCCCACAGCCAGCTGGAACCGCTTACCACCAGGAAATTTCAACTTCTGACCACAGGAAGAGAGGCTTTTTAAGCAAACCAAACCTCTCCTAAATCAATAGAGTTCCTTTCAGCCCAGCTCGAAATAATTTCATTCCGCAGGGATGCAGAATCAGCTGAGGTTTGTTTGTGGGGTCCTTGCATGCAGGAATTGGGAAACCTAAAAACCTTGGTTTACGAGAGAAAAATAACTAAGAAAAAGAAGGTGACTGGATCCAATTCCAGAAATTTTAGCCTTACAAAACCAGGCAGAATCTCCTCACAAGAGAAATTTGGTCTTTTAGTATAAAAGCCACTTCCTGAGCACTTCCTATTGAATTCCTTAATGATTTTCTGAATTACAAGTAAGTAAAATTATCTTTTAGGCAAACTCCTAACCAAACCTCAGCCACTGAATCCTTTGGTCTTAACATCAGATGAAATTTTCTGGTTCTTGTAGAGTCACAGAAATCTCTTTTTTGTACAGTTAGAGCCCATCAGCTCCACCTGAAGAAGCTCTAACCACACTGAATTTTGGAATATGCAGAATGCGATCATTATTTATTATCCACTCCTTAATTTTAATATCATCACTGCCACATGGAAATATTAATAACAACAATGTCTCCTTAAACTGGCAGGCTTGAAAATGAGTCGAATTTATAGCCAGAAACACTGTGTACATCTTAAATGGTGTTATCCCTAAAGGACATAAATGAAACTACCAGTGAACAGTTAGTTACTGAGAAATCAGCATTTTTTGATTCCATGTCAAACCAAGGACTAAGGAAAAATTAATAAAAAAAAAGAAAGAAAAAATATCATGTATATTTGGAAATAATGGTTTGCTCCCCATACACTTTCAAAATTACATAGAATAAATGCAATTTAAACACAGCTCGACCCATTCTGGTCAGTATTTTACATATAAATACATAAATACTGGAGGAAATACATGTTCAAGTTGCAAAGCTTCTACCACAGAGATGCAAACGTAGATGGAGAATTCAAGTTTTTGCATCAGGGAGTCCCAGAGCAGCCTGTGCACAAATTCCCTCTCTCATCCCTGGACAAGTATTTCCCACAGCTCAGCCTTTGCCACAGTTGAATTATCCTACATAAACACCAATGTTTAATGCTCTTGCCCTCCACCTCTCACACCCAATGAACAGCTTGCTCATCACTGGAGAAACATCTTCAGTTGTGGCAACTGCTCCATTTCTGTTCTACAGAAGCACTGTGGGCTCCTTGTAGGACTCAGGTATTTGGGGTTTTTGGTATTTCAGCCCAAACAACACCATCACAGCTCTCCATAGGCTGGGGTTTTGATTCCAAACTCAGAGAGGGGAAAAGATGATTATGGAATCACAGACGGGTTGAAAAGGACCTTAAAACTCATCCCATCCCATCCCATGGCAGGGACACCTCCCACCATCCCAGGCTGCTCCAGCCTGGCCTTGGACACTGCCAGGATCCAGGGGCAGCCACAGCTTCTCTGGGAATTCCTTCCCAAAATCCCATCTATCCTGCCCTTATCCTATCCCTTTCATCTGCATTCTCCTCCCTCTCCACGGCCAGGAAGAAAATGCTGAAAATGGAAAAACGGACAGACAGATGGACACACACACAGGTCTCCCTCCCTCCCTCCCATCCTCGGGGTCAGTTCCAGGCTGGAATGCTCTGTCAGACCCCAAAGCAGCCAAGCCTGGAGCTTTGCTCAGGCTCATCCCCTCTGCTGCTGACATTATTGGCAATCTGCTCCCGAGAACTTCCCGAGGTCTCTCCATCGAGGAAAACACTCGACATCTCCCAGCAATGCAGCTCTTTAATGAAGGCTGTGACTTCTCTTATCACCAGGAAAATGTAACCACTTCAAAAAAAATCACAGCTCTTTCCAAGAGAGCGAAACTGTTGTTGATTTTTTGTTGGCTGCAGGATCTCCAGCCTAAGATTGATTGATAACGGATGGGTTGCACCAAAAGCACGTTTCTCTTGGGGCAAACCCAAAAAGCTGCACATCAAACGTCTCCATCCTAAAGAAGTATTTCCGAGCAATGCTGAAGAACAACCCCACAGTGAAAAAGAATGACTTTTCAGGATGTAAACTAATTGTCCCAGGGCTCCCATCAAAACCTATTAGTGATGGCAACAGGATACCTTGTTAGCAACGAGCATTATTCATTTATTGCATCAAAATGCTTCAACATGCTCCAAAAATCATCCAAGGCCTCAGCTTTTCTCAGGAAGCCAATGCTAGTTACCCACCAGGAAGATGAATTCATGGATGCCTAAATAATCTGCAGCAGAGCTGGAGAAGGAAACAAAAAAATTCCTGCAGCCAATTCCCATCCCTCCTTCTTGCTACAGCACACAAGTGGCAAAAAGGAAATACAGTTCACGGGAGAAAAGGCCTAAATAAAAGATGAAGATTTATTTTCAATCCCATAAATTAAAGACCAGACCTGCCAGCCTGGAGAAAGGGCTGCCCAGACTGGGCTTTTTAGGATGGCTGCCTCCAATCTCTTTGCAGGTGCAGTTTGCCTTAAAATTGACATTTTGCACCTTGCAAGGGAGGATGTTTGTCAAGTCTCACTGATTCCATGGTGGGACCTGGAGAAAAAAATCAGCTCCCATCACCAGTAAAAACCAGGATCAGCAACTGGGCAGAGGCAGCACTGTGGCAAATCTACACTGCAATATTTGTAATAATTTTAATTACACTGGAGAATTTCCTACATGCTTCCGAGTTGGTTTAATCAAGAATGTATTATTAATATATTTGAGCATCTTCCCCATTAAAGCCACAATTAAAACTAAAGCCCCAGCACTGCCAAGTGGCCTTTCCAATAAATGTTTATATTTTTAGCTGATTTTACTGGTTTTATCATTTCTACCATATTTATACCTCACACGTTTTCCAGGTGAGTTTCAAACTGTACAGACCTTCCCATCACTAGCTTTGGGAGAGGTTAAAATAGCAAAAATATTTGTATTTTAGTATTTGAAGACAAACATTGATCAGCACCTTTTCTCTGCACAGAGGTAATTTTTACCTATGTCTTCCTAAATTCTCACCTGTCTCCTTTAATTTTACCAGTGTCTCCTTAAAATTTTACCAGCATTTCCTTTAATTCTTACCTGTGTCTCCCTCAATTTTTACCAATGCCTCCCTTATTTTTTACCAGCATCTCCCCTAACTTTAACCTCTGTATGCTTAATTTTTGCCAGCAACTGCCCTAATTTTAACCAGTGTCTCCCTTAATTTTTAAGGGTATCTCCTTTAATTTTTACCAGCATCTCCCTTAATTTTTATGTGTGTCTCCTTTAATTCTTACCCGTGTCTCCCTTATTTTTTACCAGCATCTCCCCTAACTTTAACCTGTGTATCCTCATTTTTTATCAGCATCTCCC
>VZRM01007356.1:133376-175102 GCA_013397955.1 Grantiella picta
CCAATCTCCTTTATTTTTTTCACCTGTCTCCCTTAATTTTTAAGCAGCATCCCTTCAATTGTTACCCTGTGTACCCTCATTTTTTATCAGCATCTCCCCTAACTTTAACCTGTGTATCCTCATTTTTTACCAGCATCTCCCCTAACTTTAACCTGTGTATCCTCATTTTTTATCAGCATCTCCCATAACTTTAACCTGTGTATCCTTATTTTTTGCCTGCATCTCCCCTAACTTTAACCTGTGTATCCTTAATTTTTGCCAGCATCTCCCCTCATTTTTACCAGTGCCTCCCTTGATTTTCCCCAGTGCCTCCCACCTTTGCCAGGAGCACCACTTCAAGGTGGATAAAAACTTGGGAGAAGTTTTTCTCCCGAGATTTGACCCAGAATATTCCAGGTGACAACACCACAACCAACATTTGGGAAGCCCTCCAGACTCTTATCAAAAACCCCACACCAAACCTAGTATTTAGCCATAATTTGGGGTTTTTTAAAAATTCTTTAAAGGGAGCAAAATCCATTGGCTGAGACTCCCCTCCGAGGCAGCCCCCCGAGCTCATCCCCCTTCTCCCGAGCTCTTCCTTCTGGATTCCCTTTAATGAAGAAGGGCTGGAAGGTTCATCCCGCGGGAGCAAACAGAGCCGCGACTCCCACTTTGATCTGCTCCCCACGGAGCTCCGCGCTCCCTGCCTGCCTCCCCAGACCTTCCCCTGATTGACGTTGGCTCTGATGTAGGAACTGCTTTGAACTTCAGACGTGAAATTCCCATCAGGCCGCGCTGGTTTTTTATCCTCCTTCAACGGGATTTACGAGCAGCGCATCGGCGGCTGCAGGAGATAAAATGAACGTGCAGGAGCTTTGAATCTGACATCAAACCGGCGCTCGAGTGAGATCCAATTGCATTTTGCTCGGCCTGAATTTACAGTGTAAATCAACTTCTTTTGTGCTGTTGGAGTTGAGGGGAAAAATGAGGGAGCCGTGGATAAAAATGGCACTTGAGCAGCTGCTCAGGGCTTCACATTGTTTTAGAACATTCGGGTTTTTTCCCTTTCCTCTCCGTTCATGCAAATCCAAGCTGACATTAATATGCAAATGAAATTACAAAAGTTCACTCGAAAATTCGGCGTTTCCTTTGAAATTCCCAACTAGGCCTTGTTTGCTTGATTGCAAGGCGAGATTTTAACTCGTATTTTACATAAATACTTAAATATAGGGTTCCCACTGCATCTAAACAAAACGCTGGAAAACAATGTTTTTATGAATAAATTCAACAAAAAGAAAAAAAAAGCTACTGATGGTTCAGTTGCCCAATCTCTTCTGGCAAGGCACCAAAGTTGTTCCGATTATTTCAAGTATTCTTGAAAAAGTCCAAGTGCAGTTGCTCTCAGATGTATAGAGAGTGTGCTATTGGAAGGAGGATTCAATCCAGGAATGTCAACTATTCCAAACCTCGCTTTTCACGAGGAATTTCTGTTCCAAACCCCATTTCTTCCATGAGGAATTTCTGTTGCAAACCCCACTTTCTCCATGAGGGAATCTGGCCATATTAGAAGTAAAAGCAAGAGGCCAGGAGAGAAATTTCCTAAATACCTGCTGCAGTTTATGGACAAAAGCTGCCAAGCCCAGCACTGTGCACACTCCCTACGTCTCCTCGGATCACCTGTGCTTTACTGCAGCCTGAAACTCTGTCAGAACAGCAAATACATATTAAATTTCATTTCTTGTGGCTCCCCCACTCCTCCTCTGGAAGTGCAGCTCTTCAGATGTTGCAGCGAGCCAAGGAACTGAATGGGATTCCTGTTATCTCCCATTTAACTGCCCCGGAGAAGGAAGATAAACACAGAAAGAGCTGAGATAAAACTGAACTGCATTAGCTAATATTTAACCATCTGTTTAAAAAAGAAAAACCAGACCACTACTGAAGGCAGTATCACAGTCAGGGAGTAAATGATTTTCAAATAGAGGTTCGTAAACTCCCTTAGTCAAACAGCTCTGGTAATGTTTGCAATGCACCACTGCCAAGTAGGGTGTTTTACCAACAAATATTTCTCCATTCCAGCTCCTTCCACAAATTTGGATAAATGCATTCCCTAAGCTCTTATCAGCATAGTTAAATAAAGAGCAAAAATAGATTTCCAGCTGCCTTGAAAGGCGATGTGAAGCAGGCAGAGTGGGAGCATTAATGAAGAGCAGTGCCCCTGAACAGATGGATTTGGAGACCTGGGGCAACTTCCCGTGAAAAGCCAGCAGGGAAATTCGTTTGTGGCCTCGGGGTGGAAGCAAAGGAAGGGGGATGATGCCAGCAGGGCATGTGATCCATGTGCAAAAGGAGGTGCAGAGAGGGCACTCAGGGCAGCTTCCTGCAGCTGCCACTTCTCTGGCTGCTCAGATCCTGAGAAAACTGCATTTCCCTTCTCTCCCAGACACCTGAGGACACGAAATGCTGAAGCACATGAGTGGTGGGTCGTACAGCTGGGCAGAGAGGAGGACTGAGATCAGTTTAGGGGAGATTTGTTGTCTCCCTTTAAAAGCATCATCTGTTTTTTTGTTGGAAAAGCTGCAGGAACAGCTGCATTTCCTTACAAATGCATCTGAATAATAACTCTTGTTTTTGGGAAGTGATCCTATTGCCACAGCCATTGCTGTGTTGAGAAACCACTGGCAGGTGCTCTATGGCTCCTAACACAACCAACTTACCTGTCACACTGCAACTACAAAAAGCTGCTTCTGGAAGTTTCCTACAGGACAGCATCAACCACAACTTCTCCAGAAAAAGGCATTTTGTGTAGTGGGTAGAAGACAAATACTCAGACATTACCCACATATCCAACTTATTCTTACATTGGAAGGAGTTCGATTTCCTTTCATCTGCAAATATTTGATATAAACCGCCTCTTTAGCTGCCTGTTACTATCCAGGCATAAATAAATGAATAAAGTTCTTTCAGTCATCACTCACAATTCAGCCCAAGCAGACCTGCAAAGGTAGAACCCCAAGCAAATCTGATGCTTCCCAAAACTCATTCTTTAAATCCCTATTTAGACACTTCACACAATGGACACGAATCCCATAAACTCCCACTGCAGGTACTCAGGACTTCTGATAAATAAATGCAGTTTATTCCTTCTCTCCCCTCTTGCTGCCCCAGACAATCCCAGATCCAAGACTCCCTCAACACCTACTGAGAGCTTCCAGCCAAGAAAACCAGGAGACTCCAACGTGTACCCAAAGGTATTTATCCTCTTCAGGAGAAAAGCACTTTAATTAAAACACTGCCTAGGAAATAACCACACAATTCAATCAGGATAGGGAATGTCTGGAGACAGCATGAAATCAGTTTCCCATGGCTTCTTCAGCAGCCTTTGTTGGTGAGGAAACACAAAGCCTCATTTTTCCAGCAGGGATTCCTTCCAGGATTAGAAGATGCATTCACTTGCCATCCATTTGCCTTATCTCCCATCAGTTCAGTCTCTCTTTTGCTGAGAGCCTGGAGCACTTTATCCACACGAACCCTGGTTGGACAGCCTCTCCCCGAGTGCTCTGGGTGCTTCCCCAGTGCCTGGGAAAAGGATTTGGTCGCTGCTCCCCAGGCTGTGCCCCAGGGACACAAACACAGCCTGGAGGCTGGCAGGACCAGATCTCCACACCAAGCACTGGGGAGCTCGCAGAGCTCTGCTCTCCTGCCTGCAATCCCCAAACTCTGGCTGAGCAGAGCTGAAAATGTAACAGAGGTATCTGGAGAAGGAATCAGCAAAAACCAGAGGGGAACACAAGTCCCTGCCCTGTTCAGCCCTCCTCAGCAGTCCCTGCACATCTATTTAGGTGTGGGATTACTGCCCTCTGCCCAAGCACATATTTAGAGCCTCTGGTAAACCAGCTGAGTGTAATTTTATGATGAAATGTTTGTTGAATTAAGGCCTAGGGAAGAGTCCCTTGCCAAACCCACTCGATAGCCACCGACTGTGCTGCCTCATCCAGCTGGGTTGGCATATTCCCATTTATTTCTTTTCACCACTTTCCAAACCAAGGTGCTCCCGCTGCACAGCCCTGCCTTGGTGGGGCACAAACACAACTGCTGCTCTTACACCTCTGAAATCAGAACGTGTTGGGTACAAAACAGCAACCCAGAGCACAGCCAGGCTGGGAATTTTAATCCATACTGGAATCACATGGAAACTCACTCATTTGGGCTCTTCACTGCAAAAGCCAACACCACGTAATGGCAATAAAATAAATACTGCTCTCCCTGTCATATCTCACTACGCAACTGAACAAGCAATTTAAATGCCAGGTTTGTTTTGTAACACAGTTTGTGCTTTGTTGGGTCCTATTTTTTATCATTTATTTAGAGTTGCTATTTTCTATCATTTATTTAGAGTCACCAGGTGTGGAAATCTCACAGTTACAAGCAACATGACAAACCATCCTCAAAGCCAATGCTTGGATTTTCAGGATAAATACAAGCAAACTGATGGATAATTTTGTTAATGGTAGAAACAAATACAAACTGAAGTCAGCAAACCATTAAAAAAAAAAAAAAAATCTTTCTCTACAGAATAGCTTATCATTCCCAAGTTAATTTTCCCCAAACCAATCCAAACTTGCAGCATTCCCAAAACCATGTCAATAACCTGGACAATAAGAGGTTGAACACCACATGATAAACAGCCTCAAACACTGTGGGACAAACCTTCAAATCTGCCTAAAAAATACACCCTGAAGATAATGCACTTCTGACACTGTTCTTGCCCCAAGTGTTTGCTCAAATAAAGAGGCCACATGAGGAAACAGCGAGAAAAAGCACACACAGAGTTCAGGAGTTGTAACACAAACAATTTCACAACTCTCCAGAAGGAAAACCACAGCCCTGAGGACACAGACATGGCCAAGGCACAGTCTAAGGCAAAGGATCTCATGGAAAAAGCAATTTTCACAGACAAATCTGGGTGTTTTTCCATGTGACCTCTTCTGCAACAGCAGTCCATAGATGCTTCAACCAAAATATTGTAATTGTTGTTGCTCCAACACCAGCACTAAAATGCACTTTAAACACCAAGGATAAGCTGTTATCAGCAGTAGCACATCCAATTTAACTTCCCACAAGTGCAGCTCTCCTCAGAGCTGGAGTTAGCCCATGAATTAAACATGGGGGAATTCAAAATCTGATCACAATCTCCAGGTGAATCAACTTATTTCCCCTGATATTTTAACCAAAATGAGGAATCTCCTAGAAAGGCAATGCCACAGGGAAGGAAAATGAAAGGAAAAAGCAGCAGATGGGAGAGGCAGAAAGGAGAGAAAAACTGAAATGATGGCAGTAGCATTTAGACACATCAGGCAATTACCAAAGCATGGAGCTCAAACTTGGAAGTTTCACCCAGAAAATGCATTTTGACATTCTTTTCTTTGAGTTGCAGGTGATTTCCTACAGACAGCACTGGGTCCAATGGTCAGGTAAACCTCAACCAGGTCTTGCCAAGGTCCAGAACAACCTGCAGCTGCTGAACTGCTCTGGGAACCATTTATACTGATCCAAGCAACCAAGTGAGGAGAATTACATTGCAGAGCCTGAGTGAGGAGCTGTGCAAACAGCAAATTCACCTCTCTGCTTTGCCAGCAGCTCGAGTTTTAAACCACTTACTGGGAATGATCCCTATGTAAATCCACCACTGGAGAAGAAACTTCTAAAGGACTTCCAAGCTACATCATTTTGGAGGACAAAGTGAAAGAGAATTCAGTAAAGCTTCCAGACTAAAAGCAGACATCACTTTCAAAAGAAAAATTAGGCCACACTGACAAGGGGGTGATATAAATCCTATTTCTCTTCCCCTCAGCCCTTGCTTGGACGGTGTTCCTGCTGCCTGGTGATTCCTGCATGGATTTTGTGATCAGAGGGCAGAAAGGTTTCATCCTCCAAGAATTCTTGGCCCTTTTGCTCACACTGCCAACAGCCTGGCACTGAGCACAGGATGTGCCAGCATCTCCCATGTCCAGCAGGAGCTGCACAGAGATCTCCAAAGCTCTGCCCTTGCAGTCACCTGGTGACCCAGATTACCTTCCTCCCTCTCCAATGGTTTTAAATCAGACTGAGATATAAGCAATAAAAATCAGTCTGTAATCAAGGTTTGCACAAACAGAAAGTGACTCTTGCTCTTTTCAAGCCCACATGGGAGTTTGATATGCTCAGCATTTCAAGAAAATTACCCCTCTTTTATTGGAAAAAATCTGAGCTTCCACCACACATTTCTACAGTTAGAAAACTCAAAGAAGTTTCTGCAAATATGCATCACAACAGAAATTATTAAAGACGACCAACTGCCTGGATTTAGCTGACTCCAAACTCCTGTATTTGAAGCCAAACCAAACTGAACATGAATAAATCCAGTTTCCAAGCAATGGACTCCATTTCATTAAACCTCAGTATCAACCAGCAGCATGTCAACCTGATTAAACTGGAGCACAGTGCTTTTAGCATGTGATGGACTGACCAACCCGTGATCCTGGTGACTTCAAAGGAAAGAAAAAGGTCCCATGACCAACTCGAGGAGAGTTACTGAGGACAAGCAGTGTCTCAGTGCAAACAGTGTCCTGGAGCTAGACAGACTCTTTTTGTATAGAACACTATGAACAAACCTTTCTCCTTTTATTGCTTCCAGCTGACTCCCAGTTCTTGTTTAAAGCCCACATTAAACACTGGCGTGGCAGAAATGTAAAAGAACATGAGGAGAAGATAAGAGGCACCTTTGGGGTTCTGCCTTCTCCGTTTTTATCCAAAGCAGCAGAAAACACAAAGCAATCCATATTTTCTTCACAGGTGAAATGAGGAATGAGGAATTCCAGAACCTGATACTCACTCCATCATGGATGGTGGGATGGTGCAGCAGTCCTGGATGGCAGTCAGGGGTGAGGTCAGGTGAGCAGTGTACGATGCTTCCACTACCTGCTTGTTCCGATTCACAACGTCCAAGTATCGGTTGAATTTCTCACGGATTTTTTTTGCCAACTGAAAAAGAAATAAGAACAAAGTTCCTCTGTGTAACCCCATTCCTCAACAAGCAAGTAAAAGCTGTGTTAAAGATAACTGTTTTCTGATTTGCTCATTGTACTTTTATTTCTGTGGCTTAAGCAAAAAGTCAAGTACTGAATATTGGCTGCAGCAAGGAGGCTATACAAGAAGATAAAATACATTTCCCATCTAGCAATGGGAGCTTCAGCAGGGTTTTGCATGTATGGAAAGTATGATTTCCATCAGATCAAACTTCCCTTTCCTGAAGAACTGACAGCTGGATGTGACTCTGCTGTGCCTGCAGCACTGAGGTGCTCCCAGGCCTGACAAGGATGTGATGGAGACTAAAGCAGGCCACAAGTCCATTTCATGGAATTCTGTATTTCAGGAAAGCCAAATAATGGTTTAGAGCTGCCTTCTCCTACACAGAACTCTCCCACTGCTCCAGGAGCAAAGCGCCAAGAGTGAATCTCCCACAGATGGGAGCAACCTCAGGATCCAAGGAACCCCAAATAACCCCAAATACTGCCATGAATATTTCTCTGTTCCTCAGCAGCCTCCTCGTCAGGTGGATCTGTGCAGAAGTATTTCAGCACTTTCATGTAGATTTGGGCAAAATAAACCATCCCTGATTTAGTTTTTCTCCGTATTCCCTGCTGCTTTCCTGGGAGGCTCCACAGGCTGAGCATTGCCTGCATGATTTTCCTCATCCATCTAAAGCTCACTGTGCTACTCAGCCTACAACAGCTTCAACTACAAACTGAAAAATCTCTAATTGATGTTATCATGTAACAGGAAGAAAATAATGACAGAAGTCTCACACCGCTGAAATTCCTCCCGAAGCCTTTTGTTGTCAGAGGTCCCTCTAAGGAAGGCAATCCTTATAAATCAGGACAAGGTTTAGAGGTTACACTGTCATTTTGAAGAGCTAATTTCTCTCCCTTCCAAAAGTGAAAACAAACACATTGTGGCCCCTCCCCTGCAATTCTCAGAGCATTGGAAAAAAAAATTAGAGTGCCTCACTTTAGAAACAGCACATTGAGTACTTCAGCCCTTCTTTTTAAATGCTTCTTAAAAATTAAAGTAAAAATAATTAAGCCTAATTTCTGCCAGCAAGTCCGTCGAAGCTGGTGTGATTTGAGGGTGTTTTCAAGGGCTGAGCCTGCTGGACACATCCCGGGCTGCTGAAGTGACAGTGCTGTCACACAAGAGCTCGTTTGTGTCTCCTTCATTAGGCACTTCACAGAGAGCCTGACTAATGACTCTGCCAGGCAAAACGGGAAGGGAAAAATCTGTGCTTGCTCTTGGAGCAAATGTGACAGTAAACACAGTTACCAGGAGGCATTGGGGTTTACAAGGAACATTTACTGAGACTTTCACTCCTGGTCGTTCATCACAGGGAGGAGTTAATGAAATGGTTCAGGCTTTTTTTTTTTGCTGTGTGTATTCTGCATCCTTTTCACGCCAACACATCCATTATATGTAACCATCAGCCACACACCTCTCAAATGAAAGAATAACTCCTAAGCTATAGACTGAGGTGCTGAATAATCAGAAATACTGTGTTTTACATTTCTGTAAACTTCTCCAGTGCACAGCACTCCTCTCTCCTGCCCCCCTGCACACCCAAACTCCATGGGGATGATTTAATGTTGCTGCTTTTGTGTGCTGAGAAACACCACTGGATTTTCCAGATCCCCTGGACTAACAAATGTCTTTCCTAACTCTTACCAACAGGCCCTTTTGTCATGATTTACTCCGTGATGTGAGCAAGGAGGCCTCACTGATAGCAGCACAGCCTCCACTGTTCCCAGGGAATGCTGTGGCTCCGTGACAGGTCTCCAAGGAGCACAGGTCTGAACAGCACCTCGCTCAAATGACTTGCAGAATTAAACCTAATTAGTCCTGGGGAATGATTTATTGCCAAGGCACCAGAGGACTGCTAATGGGCTCCTCCATGTTAGACATCCAGCACTAATAAATTGCTCCCAGTTGTTCAGACAGTAAGCTGTTGGGGAGATGCTTTTCTGTTTTCCAGGAAACTTTCTTTTTGTCTGGCTGTACCCCTCAAATATGCTCTTCTGAACTGGATTCTACTGGAGGGTCTCAAACAAACATAAACTGAACTTCCCACATCAAAGCACTCAAGTTTGGGAGGTACAAAGTTCTCCTCTCAAATGAAATGCCAAGGTAAACCAGATACTTGAGGCTGAGATTTCCCTCTTGGTTTCCCTACCTGAAATCAGGAAGAGGGAAGAGAGCTGAAGTTTGCTGAGCATCATTAGCAGCAATAAAACTATCAGAGGGCCCCAGAACAAAAGGGCTCTGGTTTGGAATCAGGGCTGCTCTCTGATAAATGAATGCTGCACAAGCTGAGGCTTCGGTGTTGATGAGTTTTCACCTTCTAGGTTGAACGATAAAAGCACCCCACAGCATTTGAATTGCACCCTGCTGTGCCAGGTCTAAAGATCTGACAAATCTGTTTTTCAGAAGATCCTGTACTTCAGAAGCTGACAAAAAGCAAATGCTTTGTTCCCAAACTGCATCTCCCATGGAAAAACCTCTGAATGGCTCAAAGTCATTCCGTTATTTTTATGAAATGGGATCTGACGCGTCGGTTGGGGCAGGGAGTCAAGTCCATGTCAGCAAGGAGGGATCTGAAGCCTCCCAGAGCTCCAGACACCATTCCCTGCCCACGGCTGCAAGAACTGACTTTGTCTAATCTAAAGAACTCTAAAAATACTGCCCTCCGACAGCAAGACAATGCTCCCAACAATCCAAACCACTTCAAAACCAGGGAACTCAGTGAAGTCACCAATGGCAAGATGATCCAAAAATAATTTTCCATTGAAAATTTCTTCAAATGAATCAACTGTGTTAAGAAACTGAGGGTAACACACCATTCAAGTCCTAGAAACAAATGCTTCTAATCCATCACATTGGGAAGTATCATCCAGATGAACCCCAACAAAATTAACATTTTTTTTTCCGTAGCTGAGCTTCACTGGAGAGCACAAATCCATGGCAGTGAGCAGGCATTCATAAAACCAACAGCAAGGAATAATCCCTCCTTCCCAGCCCCTCAGCACTGCCTGGAGTGCCCATGCCCTGTGCACACTCCCGTCATTCCACCCAAACTTTATTTATTCCCTTTGCAGAGTGATGCACTCAGCTGCTGTCACAGTCAAAGCTGCAGGCTTAAATCACCTTCTCCTCTTTCTAAATAAAAACCTGAGGTTTTTATCCAACACATCCCCTACTTTTTTTAACCTGCCCGGAGCTGGAGAGCTGCTGGATCCTGATGGATGCCAGAGCCACGCTGGTTACAAAACCCCAAAGTACAGAAAGAGAGATAACAAGTAATGGAAGGACAGAACACTGCACTGTTAAACCATCCTTGTAGAATTGTTAAAGCCTTTTGAAGGCAAAGTGGAGAATTGTGCCCCCAGTCAGGCACACAGAAGGGGTGTGGGTATCTCACACTGGGGTGGTACCAAGCGGGTCAGACGTTTCCTGCTCCCACAGAAACGCTCCAATTCACCCATTTTCATGGAGACTGAAATAAATCTGGATACCTTGAGATTGACATAAAATATTATTATCCCTGGGTTGATATATTAGGTGCTCTACACCTCATCTTACAAACAACAGCAGGGGGAAGCCTCCTTCGGCATTTTTCAGATTTCTGTGTTTTCCCCTTAATTTTAATAAACAGAACAATGTGCCGTGCGTGCTCTCTGGGAACAATGCAGCCATTAGCCCTGCTTTCCCTGGATTTCCTCTGGCAGCTGACATGCAGCCAAAGCCCTTGGGTTTGCAGACAGGTTGGACTGTAACACCTGTTTCTATTACTGCAGCACCCCTGGGTAATGCACTTCAATTGTCACCATCTCCACTGACAACCTTTCATCACAACATCACTGAGCTCCTCTAATTTTCCCAGAGACATTTCCCTCATTTGCATCGTTCCCTCGAGCTTTTTTTTAAAGCTTCTTCCCCCTCAAAGCTCCACAGCTCTGAAGTCTTCCCTTTGCAGGGAGCTCTGAGGGAAAGCAGAGCTCCAAGGTTAGGTTTTATTTCTGGCTGCAGCTTGAAAGCCAAGGTATTTTTCATGTTTTCAAGCCTGTATATAAAATATGCATCAGTGGGGTTGACAGGCAGGGGTGCCAGAATGGACTCACAGCCAGGGATTTAACACTGTCAGCCTCCTTGGAAAGGATTGCTTACACTTGGAAGAGCTGAGTTATAATTTTGAGGTTTAAATACCCTCTGTTAACCAGAAAAATCTGGAAAAAAGTACCTCTCTCCAACACCCACCAGGCACCATTCCTGCTGTATTACAGCTGTTTGCACCCTCAGATTCCTATTCTAGAAAAATTGAAATGTATTTATTTTTAATCTACGTGGGTCTTGAAGAAACCACTGGTTCTGAAGAGCCAGAGGTCAGCAGGGACATTGCTCAAGAAGGATCAAAGAATCACCTCCAGCTTCTTCCCACACCTCTGATTTAATGGTTCAAAGCATTTATACAATCCTGGAATGGTTTGGGTTCAAAGGGATCATAAGGATCATCTTGTTCCACTCCTGCCATGGCAGGGACACCTCCCACCATCCCAGGCTGCTCCAAGCCCTGTCCAGTCTGGCCTTGGACACTGCCAGGGATCCAGGGACAGCCAGAGCTTCTCTGGGAAATCCATCCCAGCCTCTCCCCACCCTCCCAGGGAACAATTCCTTCCCAATATCTAACCTAAACCTCCCCTCCTTCAACTTCAGTCCATTTTCCCTTGTGGGAACTCCCTATTCCTACTTCTCTGGATGACACGGAAAATATATTCTATTATTTCAATCAGGATGCAGGAAACCACTCTCCAAAGTGCATTTTGTCAAGGAAACCAGCACTCATTTGAGGGTTTCTACTGGCCAGGACCTTTGGCAAAGCTTCCCAAGTCTTATTCCAAGGAAGATATTAAACACAAAACCTAGTGAAAGGGCCACAGTTCCTGAATCATTCTGGAAGTACATTAAACACACGATAATTGCCTTTTATTGTGAGGCTCACAATTCATCCATGGGTGTGAACACACCACTTTTCACGGCCAGGGAAGAGGTTGTGCTCGACAGCCAAATACCATTTTTTCAGCATATTTCAGACTTATTTCCTCTCCAAAGTCCTCTTTGCCCAGTCCAAAACCAACCAAACAAGAAATCCAACCCAACAGCAGCATGGTCTGAGCTCTTCAAGATTTTTCTCCTCCAAGCTGGTGACTCTACTCCTGCTGGAGAGCATTTCACCCTCTCTCCTCTGTGGAGCTCACATCCCTTCTCTCCACATCACAGCAAGCAGATGTCTGGCAGGACACTGAACACACACTGACTTCCTTGAAATCAGCTAATGGAGATTTTCCCCTCATAAAACTCCTCCTCTCCCACTTTATTTACATCACCAACTCACACTACTCTCATACCCTACAAGAGTTCTCTGATATTGAAATAACTCCCAGGGAAGAAATCCAAGTTATTTTTGGCCATTGCCATCCGATCTTTAATAACCCATTCAAAGCAAAAAGGGTTTTATCTGTCAGGTACAACAGTAATTCTGTAACTGCAGACATTAAAAGTGTAACCAACTCAATGCTGAGAGGTAAAACTGCTCCTTGTGTGGCATGAAGAAAGCCAAAGGTATTGAACAGTTAAGCCTGAAGGCCAACAGCTGGGATTCTTCATTTTTTCAATAAACTGAAAGTCATTATTTAAATGGTTGGGTATAAAAAAATCCACCAGCCCCACAACAATTCGGTGCTCTGCCAGAAAAAAAATCCCAGCTGACATAAACCACCATTAATTGCCTTTGGATATCAGTTGCTAAGAAAATGTTAATGAATGACCAAAGCAGGAATGAGAGGATTTCATTTGCTTACATTTGTTTGCCTTTGCTCAAGATGATCCCACTGAATGCCCTACTCTTGGAAAATTCAGGTTCTGTTGCTGGGGATTCATGAGGGCTAAAAGATGTGGTTATTAATGAAACAGAAGTGCTCAATTATTCTTGCATCCACTTCACTGTGGAGCTTTTAAGCACGGGAATTACACTTCAGCAGGGCCCTGTTTTCTCCCCTGACAGCTCCCAATCCATCACCCCTCCTCCCGTGTTTGGACAGCTCTTTAAATCCACTTGGGATGAACAAAGACATCTGCTCTGGGAAAGGAGGAGCGTCCTTTCCTCAGTGGAGAATCCACTGTCAGGACTTCAAAGAAAGTAGTGACTGTTTCAATCCAGTTTCTTGGTTTCCCAAAAACACTTTTGCCTTTCAAAAGCCATCTGATACGTCTGATCCAACCCACATGGCCCTTCTGTGGTGCACAGACCACCCAGAAACACTGCAGAAAATGCTGCCCTGCACGGTGTAAAGGATGGGTTGGGATTTAAATTGTTAAATCAGGTGACAATTACACTCTCAGGGTTCCTTTGCTTGCAAGCACCCACCTGGAAATGCTTCCAGGGAAGGCAAAGCCTCCGAAAGGAAACGGAGCTGGGAAGGGTCTGGAGGGGCTGAGGGAGCTGGAAAGGAGCTCAGCCTGGAGCAAAGGGGATCAGGGGGACCCTGTGGCTGTGCACAGCTCCTGACAGGAGGGGACAGCCGGGGGGTCAGGCTGTGCTCCAGGGAACAGGGACAGGAGGAGAGGGAACAGCCTCAGGCTGGGCCAGGGGAGGTTGAGATTGGACATCAGGGAAAATTTCTTCCTGGAAAGGGTTTTCCAGCCCTGACATAGCTATCCAGGGTACTGGTGGAGTCCCCATTGCTGGAGGGATTTGAAATCCCTGTGGATGTGGCACTTGGGGACATGGGGCAGTGGTGGCCTTGGCAGTGCTGGGGGATGGTTGGACTCAATGACCTCAGAGGGTTTTTCCAACCTTAACAATTCCATATTGGAAATATCTCTTCACAGAAAGCATTGTCCAGCCCTGGCACAGATGCCCAGGAGTCCCCATTGCTGGAGGGATTTCAAATCCCTGTGGATGTGGCACTTGGGGACATGGAGCAGTGCTGGCCTTGGCAGTGCTGGGGGATGGTTGGACTCTATGGTGTTAAAGATCTTTCCCATTCTAAGCATTCCTCACAACCCCATATGAACCAGCTCTGCTTGGTATTTCCCTCGGTAAAGAAATTTTAAAAGACTGCAAATGTCACCATTTCCAGGAAGCACAACTTGGAATGTTAATTTTTTTCCATATCACATGCCCAATTTTAGTGCACATGAAGATGCCATGCACTGAGCTGCTCTGGGAAAGAGCACAATGGGGCTGAACAGTAATTCCCTTTTCCTCAGGGAAAGCCCCACTCTGAGAAGCTTTTGTTTTTCCTGAACATTAAAACTGGTTTGATAGGGGTCTAGGAAGGTCAGGTTACTTGCTGAAGGTTGTGCAAATCCATACTTAAACTGGGGAGAAAAGCTGGTTCTTTGTTCCATTTCTTTGACCAAAACCCATTGCCTTTACCACAAACAGAATTGGTACCTTAATTTCTTAAAAGAATAAAATGTGACCGATTTGATCTGCTTGAAAAGGGATCCAACATGAATTTTTAAAATATACACATGTATTAAATGCAAACTGCCCATGCATCATCTCAATGTTAAATTGAAGAGTTAAATGTTGAAATGTTCCTATAAACACCCCACAAAACCACAAGCACCCCTCAGCCACATCTGTGATGCACCAGGCTGTAGCTGCCCCATATTTCCACATTATAGCAATATTAATGGGTTTGCTTTGAATTTTAAATTTTAAAAGAGGCATTTCCAACATGAAAGCCGGTTAATTAATGGGAGCTACTCCATGAGGAGCCTTTTGTTTCCAAGGACAGCCCCACACCAAGCAGATGGAAAAGCTTTTCACAGCAATGCAAAACTCTCAAAAGCATCATCAGGACTCACCTGTTGAACTTCACTCTCTCCATTCGATATTTTCTCTGTGTACACAAAGGAATTGAATATCCTCTGCAAGAAAAAGCAGAAGAGATGTGTGAGAGGCTTTTTTGTCCTAAATGTCTCATGAAAGGAGCTCCAAAAGGTGGACGGGTGAGGAAATGGTCAGAAAAGGAGCTGGGGAGTCTCCCAGTGCCAGGCTTCCCAAGGGGAACCAAGTCTCCATGGAGAGGCTGACTTTGGAAGGCAAAGACATAAAAGGGTTTTTTTCAAAACATTTGTTTATTTACCAAACTGACAGAAGGTGCTAAAAATAGTTCCACGTGCAAACTGTGACCCTCCTCTTGCTAAACATTGAACCCAAAGTAACTACTTTTAAAAGTACTTGTTTCCAACTAAAACACGAGAGGCTGTGAGCCAAATTTAGACGAATTTAATATCTGGAAAAGAGCCAAGTGGGACCCAAGTTTGAACACAACCAGATCAACTTCATTACTGGCAAAGAAAGAGAGATGTATCAGAAGATGGAAGTGAGAGCTGTGTCCTCCCCTGGGAAAGCTTCCCAGCAGCTCCCAGGGGACAGGTGACAGCACAGTGCCATCCCTGCTTACACACACACAGAGGAAAAAACACTCAACGTCTGGTTAATGTCCTAATTCCAGACTGAAAAATAAGATTGGAAGGATTTGGAGTTACACCAACAGCATTTCTAAGAAGCTTGCCTGATCACCTCAGCCTCTCTTCCAAGATTTCTCATTTCCAAGGGCAGCTTTCCCCTTGCAGACGGTGAGGCCATCCCCGCAGGAAAATGTACAATATCCCTAAAATACCCCTTTGCTCTCTTAATAGCAGTAAGTGGCATCAATAACTGTAATAGTAACAAATGGAGGTTATTTAGGCTGTTAAGACATTTCTCCAGGGGAGCTGGGATTTCACAGAGGGAATGGATTCCACATCTCTCAGGGCTGTCACACACGACACTGCATCTGGCAAAGCACAGGAATTCCTAAAGACCCTGCACTGTATCATTAGCAATAACAACTGCAATTACTGAAGAAGTCTAAAATTCATCCAAACCCACTGCAGTCCACAGCGCCATGAGTTTTTTGGTGCAGGTTCAGCGGATTTCCTCCCAGCAAAGCTAGAGGCAGCTATGACTGGCAAAAGCAGCCTGGAAAATCCTTTGGTGTGCTCTGCTCCACTTGCCATCATCACTTCCCCTTATCCCTCTCCCTCCTGAGGACTTGAGGAATTTCAAAAATGCAAACTCTTCATTCTCAAGAAGCATTTGGAAGGGCAGCAATAAATCTCCTTGGTTTACAAGGCTCAGAGAGCCAAGAAGGGGGGGCAGGGGAGGGAAAAAAAAAAAGGCATCTACTCTTAAAAGCTGCCTGAACATTGAGACTTCCTCTTCATCCAGACCTTTGTTTAAAGTTCTGCTCGGGTACTTTTAACTACAAACATGTTGGTGGGTTTTTTTTTCCTCCCTCGTGAGATGAAAAGTTAACTTAAACATCAGAAGAAAATACATTAAAGCATGTCTTTTTGATGCAAAATGTTTTAAATGAATTGAATTTTTCTGTCCACGCAGCATTTAGTCTGCAGACATCAAAAGGAACAAGGAGGAAATAGACTGTCAGCTCCTGAGAATGGAGCTTTCTGTCCCGAACACAAAGCTGACCTTTCTGGCACCCCTTTCACACGTAGCCTGTTTATGAACTTCAGAATAATGCCAGAGAACATCATCCACGCTTATGTAACAGTCACGGGGCCAGCAGGTATTTGGCTTGGTTTTTAACCTATTTTTGCTTGATTTTTGAATTAACTGGGGTTTTTTTTTTAAATGCTCTGGTATATTCTATTGTTTGAGTTGAAAGGACTGTGCATGGCAGAGGGGGGGAGCAGGAGTTTCTTAGTCAAACTAAGCAGAGATAATGAGTAAACCAACAGTAAAAATTGAGTAAGGATTGAGGATCCAGCCCCGAGGCTACACATGAACTGCTCAGCCCCTGCCTGGGTCCAGTCCTCCAGTCCCTCTTTAAGCTAATTTCACTCACTTAAAAAGGGACCTAACTTTAAGATGAAAATCAGAACTAAGTGTCGACCTCAAATGAAGTTTAGGGAACTTCACAGAGCAAAGAGAAAATCAGCTCCACACACAACGTCAGAAAAACAGTCTAAATATTTAGGAGAACTTGCCCTGCAGTTTACACAGCCCATTAGCATCTGTACTCTATTCTTCCCACCCCTCTGGATTAATTGGATCTGCGGAGCAGATGGCAGCAGGCTCAGCTCCCTGCACACAACAATCACACACGCGGTTAATGAGATGCTTGCCTGTGATTATTTGCCATAAGCCATCACCACTCGCTCTCCCAGCGTGGGAATGCTGTGCTGGATCAGCATCCATCCTTTCCTCTGGATCAGCATTCATCCCTCTCCTAGCTCAGCATCCAGCCTTTCCTTTGGATCAGCATCCATCCCTTCCCCTGCTCAGCATCCAACCTTTCCCCATCAAAGTTCTCCATCCCCACCATCACTCCCAACATCTCATCACACACCACCTCAAGCCCTCAAACACCATCTTATTTTCCTTCATTTGCCTTTGTAGGTAGTAATTAACTGGGGAAAAACCCCTTTATTTCTACATCCCAGTAGAGCCATCCCAGCACTGTGACTGAAGCAATGCCTACTTTCCAATAGTAGGCTTTTTTTTCCAAATTTTTCCAAAGTAGGCAAAATTTTTCCAATTTTTTTACTAAAATAACAATGTTGGAGAGTTTGATTTATCCTGACACTTTCCACAGCAGTGAGAGGACAAGTGGAAATGGCCTTAAGCTGAGATGGGAAATTCATATTAGATAGTATTTAAAAAGTCTCACTGTTTTTGGGAGGTCAGGCATTGGAATAGGTTGTTCAGGGAGGTGGTGGAGTCCCCATCCCTGGAGGTGTTCTGGATCTGGAGCTGGGATAAGTGGTTTAATGGTTTCAGTGGTGGTGGGTTGACAGTTGGCCTCGCTGATCTTAAAAGTCTTTTCCAACACGTGACAATTCTTTAATTCTACCATTTCAAAGCTTACTATAATCTTTACAGACATTCTTTCGGGAAGACTCAAACCTTGGAGAGCAATAGCACTGCCGGGCTGTACCTGCAGCTCTCTGCTCACGTTGAGGCTCAGCGGTGCTGAGCACAAACCCTGAACCCTCCCTGGGGCCTCAGCAGCACCCAAATCCTGGGCACATCATTGCTGCTCCCAATCCTCCTGTTCAGCTACACAAACACCAGCCCAGACTGAGAAACTCGTGGTATCTGCAGGGAGCACTGCAGGACTCCTGGTGATCCATGACAGCTCCTCAGGAAAGCTGGGAGATGAGTCCTGGGAGCCTGCAGGGATGGATGGAGGCCTGAGAAAGCTGCGTTTGTGCTCCAAACACACATTTCCAAAGCATCAGCTTCGTGCTTTCTTAAGCTTTTTAATTACCTGGCTGAGTCCAAGCACTTGCAACTTCCTAGGGAAGATTCTTCGGAGGTGCCTCCATACATCTTTAAATGACCTGAACTGCCTGGCTTTTAGCTTTTATCAGGACAAGTATGTGACAGTGAGATAAATCAGGAAGCAATGAGAGGATCCAGGGACACGGAGGATTTGGGCCACCACTGTCTCCTGCCGGGCACAGGTGGGGTCTGACAGTGATGGATGAGCTCAGCACCCAAACCACATCTCAGGGTAGGATGGAGTCAGGTTTCCCACCAAGCCAGAGATAAGCTTGAGTTTAGCTTTGTGGCGTCCCAAAACAAGGCTCAAGAGACTTTTATTCATCTGAAACTGAAGGCAACTCCGTTTGAAATCTGAGAGAAGACTCTACACCAAGGACAGCAACAAAAGTAAAATATTAACTGGCTCATTCCCTCAGTTCCTCGAAATTAAAATGCACTGTGGTGAGAAAAACACTTGCAGAAGCCCCAGTCTGTCAGCACAGCATCAAAACAAACAGAAAAAGCCACCAACCCCAAATCTCCGAGGTCCCCAGCCAAACACGAGCACCAACTGCTCTGCAGAGCACTCAACCATTTGCACATCACTTTATCTGCTAGACAAGACACGAATCCATCTCCCTGACAACAAAAATAACATTTTTGGAGACAAAGAGAATGAGGGAAAACAAACACAGGATTAGTAAAACAGCCACTGAGCTGTAAATATATTGAAGCTGCTTTACCATCTATAATCCAAGCCAATTAAAAAAGACAAAAAAACCCAGCTTTCAGCAGGTTTAGGGCACAGACTGCAGTTACCTGTCATACCTGGTTAAGGACTCGATGACAAAAAATAATATTTAAAAAGTTATGCAGAATAGCAAAATGTAAGTCTGTAAAATACAGGCAGAATCAGCTCAGCAGGGCTGTGATACCTTTTAAACTTCAAGCAGCCACTAACCAGGGCCTGGTTCCTACTTGAAAGGGTAATGTTTTAAAAAGTGGTGAGCAAACCCAACAAATCCTTTTTCTGGTGGAACTCACCGAGTGAGGTTGTTTTCAGGGAAACTTGGGGCTTCTGCCTGGAGTTTATTTTTGCAGTGTCTGAAGCCAGATCAGGTTCTGTTTAGCTACCATTTTCTAAAACCAAGGAACATTAAATAGTGGCTTCCCAGGAGATCAGGGACATGCTCCGTGTTTGCCTCCAAGAATTTACAATAAAGACATGGAAGAAGGTGAGGTAAATTGCAGGAAAACACAGGGAAAGGCAAATCCAGTGGGATGGGAGAACTGATGGCAACAGCTACAGGTCTGAAAGGAACATCCCAACACCACCCTGCAAATGCCTTTCTCTTCCTGTGGGTTTGAGACCCAAACATGTTTTCAGAAGGGATTTAACTAATTAATGCCCTTTCTCATTCCATTACTTGGGGAGCAGCAACAGACACCTGAATCAGAGAAAAAAGTGATGGTGAGCTCAGGTCAGGCTGTGCTCTGCAGGCTCCTGGAAATGACACAACTTTCCTAATTCATTTTTCTAATTAATGCCTTTAATTCACTTTTTTAATCAGTTGTTTTAATCTATCACAAGCACTGTATTAATCTTAAGCAGTGTGACTTCCACTTTAGCTACCTTTCTTCTCAGACTGGTATTACTGGAGTTTGGTAGGAAAATCACTGAAATTTCAAGTTTTGCTGAACTAACCCTGATAAACGTCAATTAACAAGGCCTAGGGGAGAGAAAGCTGAATACGCAGAATGCAGAATTTATGATCCTCCAAGGAAATGTTGCAGAAAGCAGAAGGTAAAGAAGAACCTAACAAAGACAATCAGCACATGCTGGAAACTCCCTGTCTGGGAAAAAAGATATTAAAAAGGCTGAAAAATGTGGACTAATTATGAGGGTTGAGAAATCAATAATCAATACAGGATAAAATATTGAGAGAATTATGCAAGTTAGAACCAATGAACATTGCAGAATCTCCACATGCTCATAACACACCTCCATGGTTGCACAAAGTCCTCAATGTTTCAGGTTTTAGGTGGGAAAACATCTCTTCCCCATTTTTCTCTTAGCTAGAATTGCTCACCAATTCCCTATTTAAGACCCAAGCTCCCACTACCTTCCACCAGGTGCCATCACCTCTCTGCAGCTCTGGAACATATTTTGGGCAACACGGGAGAACTGGGATTTGAGCTTCATTTTAATTTTGACAGCAGAAATCATCTCAGTTAACATTCACATATCAGCTGTGGCAGGTCAAAGCCCATGGGGTCATTCCAGCCCTCAGAGGGGAGATGCTGAGTACCACAACACAGAAAAGGAGCAAAGCAGAGCACAATTCTTATAAATTTGTTTCCTTGGAAAACTCCAGGCATTTGCAAGGAGAGAAAACGATGGAAAACTGAGCAACTGCCAAAAATGCAAGCAGGAACCAGCAGGTTTTTTTGTCTTCTTTTTCAAGGGACCAGAGGAGAGGAAGGGAAAAGAGTGAGAGGGGAAAATACCCCAAGAAAATGAGTTCCACATGTTAAAGGGATTATTCGTTTAGCCAATGTAACCTGACTAAGGTTATTCTCCTGACAATGTATATGGCAGGAAAAAAAATCATGCTACCCAACCCTGAAACACAAAGCAGATGGGCTTCTCAATGGCATTGGATTTTTCCTCCCTACACGTATTCCTCATTCCAGCCTCTAGGATGTAAAATTTAAAATACTTCTAATGTCTTTTTTCAGGTCACTTTTTGACTAGTGAACCGTTTTCACCTTGCTGCATTTTATCGGTCCTTTTCTCATTAAGAGAACCTAAAATTGAGCATTTTCTTGGAGCAAAATTGACCCGAGCCTTTTTTCTGTTGGGAGAACTCTGGGTTTCATTTTTCTATTTGCTTTCAAGCTCATTGACTTAAAAATTGGGAAAAATTTAAGCAGCAGCCCCAAGACTTGTAAATAGTTGCAATCCTAGAGCCAGAGGGGCTTGATATCACTTCAGTGTAATTACTGTGATTGTCCAATTTGGCCATGAATTCAATGTACAGCAAGAATGCAGAAAAACCATGGATCAATTGATGGAACATTGCAGCCAGGATTGTGTAATTTTACAGTAAAGTCAGGAAAAAACCCCGAAGTGCAAAAGGAAACACACACAAAGAGATGTGATTGTTTCCTGATCAGTTTAACAGAACTGAGGCAGAGGCTGATGGAGTTTGCTTGGAGTAATGCTGCAGCACAGGAACACTACTCGAATCAGAAAAAACACCACCCAAGAAAAGGATCTTAAATCCAGGGATTTAAAGATCATAAATCACAGCACTGAACTTCTGGGCACGAAATGAATGAGCTGATGGCAACCTAATTACAGAACTGTTTGCTTTAAATGTCCAAGAGTCTCATTTTTTAGGATCTCTCAGCAGGACCCATCAGCATACACAGGAGAAATATCCCAAAAGCCTTCCCTACAACCTCTTTGGAACTGGAGCTCTGCACTCAGAGACACCCAAATTTAAAGCTCTAACACAGAGTGCAGTCCATGTTGCTGGTGCTTCCACCAAAACAGCCCCACTTCTGTCAAGAGATAAATCACGGATGAGTAGTAACCTGAAAAAGACTGGCAGTACATAATTACCTTCCTCTGAGTCAGTGTCTGCAATAAAAATTACAAGGTTGCTCTCACTAATAGTATTAGTTGTATTAATTAATGACAGAAGTTTTAAGGTCGTCTGTTTAAATACCTCATCTGCATCATTTTTATATGATTATTTGTATATTGTTTATATTTGAGCAGAAAGGAGTGGGAGCAAATCTGTGCCATTTTAAATTCCTAATTTCTCACCTGAATTTTACAAGAACTTAAAAAAGATAACTCCAGAAGAGAAACAATTTGCATTAATTACGTCAATGATCCCCTCCAAGCTGGGTGTACAGTTATTTTCAAACAACTGTTCCATTCCAAGCTGACTGCAGACACAACAGCAGAGGTGCTCTGGCCAAGCAGAGCCCGAGGAGCTCAGGAGGAGCTGTCCCACCTCAGCTGTTTGCTGTCCCTGGGGACACAAGGCCAGCCCAGGGCTGTGACCCCACACTTCACAGGGGGTCACTCACCAAACACACACAGAAGCTCAGAAAAGTCCATTGAAGCTGCACTCATCTGACCTTGGGATTGGAAATCCCCTGGAGTCTCTGTGGGCCTCAGGAAACACCATTCTGCCACACTTCAGTGCTAATGAAAAGAGAATTACTCATCCAGCAGCACTGGAAAT
Organism: Grantiella picta; assembly: GCA_013397955.1. Classification (NCBI taxonomy): domain Eukaryota; kingdom Metazoa; phylum Chordata; class Aves; order Passeriformes; family Meliphagidae; genus Grantiella; species Grantiella picta. The sequence continues at coordinate 156,048 of VZRM01007356.1, forward strand.
GGATCTTTTCCCTCTACTCCCAAAACAGGGCTGGAATGAACTCAAGACAGTGAGCACAGGGATGGATCTGACAGCTTGGTATTCCATGAGCCAGAATTCCACCTGGAGCCACCAACACCACTAAATACACCAACAGCACCAGCAAAGTGTGTCCTGCAGCCCAAAAAATACCAGACAGGTGCAAAGCAGCAAATCATTCCCATGTCAGTAAAGCAAAGAAGGCAATCCCTGGAAGGAAATCTCACTTTTCCAAGGAGCTGAGCTGCCCCACGGCATCCAGAGATCCCCAGTTAGTCCCCAGAACTGTTTTCCCCTCAATTTTTTCAAGGAGCTGTGGCCCAGCACAAATCACAAAAGCTTGGGAATGCTGGCTGGGAGTTAGTTGGCTGATTAACTTCTCCCTCGTGTTGAACTCGTTATCTCGGGACACAGGAGGAGGCAGAGCAGCCTGCAGAAAACAAATGTAATCTTCTGGAATGAGCACAGCCATTAGATGTTATCAGTTTGCGAAAAAAAAAAAATTAAAAGATTGAGACTGGAGGAAGCTCATGAATTGAATTCTTACAGCACTTCAAAGCAATTTGTGCATGAATGCAAGCATTTATTCTTCTAATTAAAAAAGGGAAAAAGCAAGCAAAATAGCAAGACATCATTTACATGAAAGAGGGGGGAGTAAAAAAAACCAAAAAACAACCAACAACCAAACCTCCAACAAAACCTTCAGTGTTAATCAAGCACAGAGTGGATTCCAACCCAGCAAAGGGAGAGAAAGCTGCAGATTTAATGAGGGAAGGCGCTGGAGAGCAGCAGAACTCGCCTCAGTGCATTCTGCAGCACTCCTGCCAAGCCATCCCACAGGAATTTCTACATCCAGCCTTGGGGAGCAAAAATATCATCAGATGTTGTGCAAAGCAGAGCCCTTTCTTGCTGCCCCCTCATTGTTTTCCAAACAAGCCAAGGGTGGGAGCTTCAGGGTCCTGGCTCTGGGATGGAGAGGGCTTGCTGAAATATGGTTTATCCTAAAGAAAGATCATGGTCCCAGCCTTCTAAAAATTAGCTGAAATGATGACAACTATATTTACCTTTCCAGCAAGAAGTTACACTCAACTGGGATTTAAATATCAAAGAGTGTGCTCTTCTGAGGAGCTGTGATGAACAGCTTGAAATGATTTGTGAGTCTGAACATCGATGCCTCAAAAGAGCAGCTGAAATTCGTAAGAACTGCCCCCCAAAAACTCCCCCTGAAGGCATTTCACCTGTGCAAACACAACCCCTCCGGTTACAAAGCAGGATTTTTTCAGTTTCCACTCAGGCATCTCCTCCTCAGCCAGGGGAGGAGCTTTTTGCAGCTATTTCAATGCTAGGGATGCTCTTGGCTCCAGATTCCTACAAATTCAAGCCACGCATCCCTAGAGTCACTGCAGGAGGAGAGTTCTGCTGGGTTATCCCAGATTTCCCACTGGTTATCCTCAAGTTTTCATGGGAGAAATGCATTACCTGCAGCTCCAGCTCTGCCTGGAAAAACTGCCCATTTGGGGCTCTTTATAAGGTCGGTGTTACTAATCAAAGATACAGGAAAACATGTGAGAAAAATCAATGAGAAAGAGCTGCAGAGCAAAGAGAAAAGAGGAAAAAGAAAACAGCTTTCAGGTTAGAAACAGCCTGGGTTCATTTGGAAGATTGTTTTTTCCTCTATTCCGGGTTGTTTTTACCTCCCCAAAGCAACCTTCCAAGTCCAGGAACAGACTGGACTGTGAACTGCACAATGCCAGCTGTGGAGGACAGAAATAATCTCTCAAATTGGTATCAGATTGATGTTTTGCAACCCAAATCACACCAGATATTGCTAAAAACCTACAAGCCCAGTCCTGGGACCCTGCTCATCCACACAGTCTTGTAATTTCTGGCCAACAGAGCACAACATCACGAGGACAGGGCAGACAGCAAAATGTGGGAGCAGATTTCCACCGTAAAAAAAGGAATTTAAATTGGAGAGAACCAGCTTTTCAGAAGAAAACAACCCAATCCAGGAAGCTGACAGTGGTGGTATTAATTCCTTTCCTGATGTGATGTCATTGCCAGCAGGGCTGTACCTATTAAAAAGATCAAAAAGGCCTCATGTGCTCTCACATTGTTCAAGTTCAAGCAGTGACAGAGGCAATTAACTATTTTTCACTCCCTCTATAAATATTATTACAAGCTGCTTTTTCACAAAACATTTACAAACTACGAAGCAAACTCCACCGCTCCTGGTAAATGAACACAATTCAATCAATTTCTCTCTCAAAACAGGAGAGAATTATTCGACCTCTTTTTTCATCTCGAGTCATGTTTAACTTTGTCTAAATAAAATATTTTGGAATCTCTGGAGAAAAGGCTGCTCGTTTACTCCAAACAAATCTCTGCTGTGATTTCCTTCAGTGATGCCACTTTTATGAACTCTCTGATTTGAGAAGCACTTGTGCTGATCAGTGCCACCTTCATTAAAAATAATCAAGAATCCCTAGGCAGATATTTGCACTTGAAATTAAGATGTTCCATCATATTTCAACATTTTCTAACATCCATTTGTATCTCATTCTTGAGGATGCTTCAATGCACACAAAACATGGATCAGTCCAAGCAGTTTTCCAATTCGAAATCCTTCAGAGCACAAGGCCAACAGGACTGAGTGGCAAACCTGAAATTGAATTAAGGATTTAAGGCTGGATAGAGACCACCTCCAGCTCAGCAACTAAAGAAATTCCCTTTCTTTTGCCTTTCTGTGCAATTATCTGAGTGCTGCACGTCGGTCTGAACACGCAGGAACGACACCATAATCCACTTTGGGATCGGGATTAGCCAGTTCAGGCTCCAAGGAGAAATAAAGGCATTAACACGACTTTGAATGGAGAATGGAAGTAGATTAATGCTACTCAGGGAGTGAATATTCCTGTTGTCTCAGTTACTCCTACACTGCTATCAGGATTTGACTGTCAGGAAGTGGAGGGGAAAAAAAAAAAGACTTAATGGGCTGAAAAATTTTCATTGCGCTGATAGTGATAATTTATCTTCACAAATTAAGGACGAAATTTTAAATTTAATAAATTGCTGATACCCTCAAAATGTGACAAGTGGTTTCTACAATGTCAATGCAATTTTAAGTTTACAAGGGGTGAAATTCGGCTTACTTTGAAAGTTTGCCATGTCCTGTTCAAGAACTAAAAGACAAAACTAAACCAATCCCAGACAAAACAACAAAATCCAACCAGCAAGATTCACCTGCTGACAAAGCCTAATAAAAACACAGATCCTGGTTTTAAAAAACCCCAAAGCCGCATTGAACACCATTAAACACTTATTGCTCCACCTGTAATGAAGATTCATTTTACATTGATTTTACAGCTCTGCATTCAATAAAAACAAAAGCTTTCTTTGATATTCACGGAATCCCAGACTGGTTTGGGGTGGAACAGACCTTAAAATTAATCCAGTTCCACCCCCTGCCATGGGCAGGAACATCTTCCACCAGACCAGGCTGCTCCAAGCCATATTCAGGAGATAAAACCCAGACCATTTCACTGAGTTTGAAGTATGAAGATGAAATATTGAGCATGGAAACTTCAGGAGGAGAAAACAACACATGGAAATAGCACTGAGCAGCTGGAAACACTCATGGAGAGCACATGAAGTCCCCAGCTCAGACTGCTCCTACAACTTCCCCCTCCAGGATTTCCAAACCCTGAAAATTTGGGAAAGCCACATTCCAGGTTTTCCCAGGCAAACCAAGGGAATCCACACGCAGTGACAAGAAACACATCAGACAAAGCCCAGGGACAGCCCAGGTGCTGCAGCAGGAGCAAACACCTGACTCACAAAGTCACAGCTCACCCTACAGCTCCCCTTCAGAGGATTCCTTCGGGATTTATCCTTTAAATCAAAGCCAGAGATTCAAAGCCTGTATCCAGAAAAAGTCCTCATGGTAAGCATTTCCCTCTATTTGAAATATTTCTCCCCTTTGCCATGCCTTGGAATATGTTCTCCACAGAGGTTACACGTAGGTTAACATCCCACCAGAAGAGGCTGCTCAGGTATTTCAATTTATCCACCAAAAAGAGCAGTTTCTACCTTGCCCCTCTCCACAGTGGAATTTTTCCACACACCCTGGCAGAGGAGGAGCCACAGCCACGGTCAGAGGTGAGGAGTCCATGGGCTGCAGCTCATCTGAGAGCACAAGAGCTGCCAACAGCCTCCAACCACTCCTTCTTTCAGGTGGGAACTCACTGAGCAAAGCAAACACACACAAAACACCCCCAAATCGCCATTTGCTTGCCTAGACAGAAACAAAAAATCCCGCACCACATCTCACAGAATGAGAGGTTCTGCTCTGATTTGACAACTCCATTATTTATTAACACGTTCATCACAGCAGATTTTCATTTTAAACATGAGCTCCCCAAAAAACCCCACATTTCAGCTTTCAAAGATTCCTAATTTTCCTTTCAGCAAGGTATTACTGTATTTCCTTGTCCTTGGAGAGTTTTATCTGGGATTATACATATGTACCAAAACACAGCTGTTCCACTTCTTTGCTCCTTTATTTTTTTCCCAGAGAAAAACCTGCCTCTATCAGGCACCCAATTAGCTGCTCACTATCAAAAGGCTGCTTGGGCCTTTCATCTGCTTGAAAACTGGATTCAAGTGAGAGGGTGTCATGGAAACTGTGGCTGGGGTCATTTCCTGTTGCAGTTTTTCAGGCACCGAAAATAAAATTGCAATAACAATAATAGTGGGATTTTTTCCTGATTATAAAAAAATGTATATTTGTTATCCCAGCTTGCAAAGCAGTAGCTGCATGAAAAGGAAAAATTCATTATTTTTCATGAGAAATCTTCATCTGGCAAAGTAGAAAGTGATTTCAATTCATGTTCAACTCTTTCCTAAAAACCTGAAGATTAAATGTGCAGAAGACAAAACTTGCAGCAATTATGCAGTGAAATTAATGAAGAATTTAAAATGAAAAGCCCAGCTCACAATACATCCACGGAGTGTGTGTTTCTCTCAGTATTTCACTGAGCAAGTGGGATAGAAAAGTATAGATAATTATATAGGAGATTCTAGCTAATGAACTAAGGACAGTACTCAAAACTAAAAAATAAAATCAAAAATCAAAAATGCAAAGGTTCACGAAGCAGGAACTTTTGTATTTATGATGAGTCATAAAGAGAGGTAATTAAAAATAAATAAAAATCACTCAGTGGCTTAAGAACACCTTAGTCCTTTGCCAGATTTTCTTCTATTTTGAGGGAAAAAAAGAGGGAGAGAAAAAAAGACACCATAAATTTGCACACATTCCCAGATAACGGATTTTTTTAAACACAGAGTGAAGTGGGGGGATAACAGGGAAAGAGAGAGAGCTCCTTTTAGAGGAGGAATTCAGTCACGGATCTCACTTCTGTGAGAGCTTTTCTTCGGTGACAGGAGAGTGAGGAACACCTGGAACACATCCATTTATGATCCCACCTTCAAACGTCCTCATTTGGTTCACACAAAAAATCCTGCAAGCTCATGTTGGCAAAAAGGTGCTTTGTCTCTGAAAGCTTTTCCCAATTCTGAATGCAATTCCCGCTCAGCTCCATGACATCAATGCAGAACATCTTGGTTGATCCTTTTCCCAATTCTGAAGCTGCAATTCTCGCTCAGCTCAGTGACATCAATGCAGAACACCCTGGTAGATCCTGAGACAAGAAGTGCTTTCAAGTCCCAGGCGAGCACACAGCCCAGCCCTTTCACCCCTTTCACCATTCCTGTTCACCTCAGCCATGCACACAGGCTCAGGGTCATTTTCCAACTGAATTCCCTTCCCACCCCTTTGAAGGTACCTGGGTGTAGCCAACCTTCAGCTTTCATCCTCAGCCACCACACAACCTTGGAGAACCTGCAGATGCTCAACTCTAGCCAGACATGGACCAACTCTGGCTCTCTCCTGATGGAGTCTCCAGCTGGAAAAGCATGGGAATCAGCTGGAGGTGGATGCCCCAGGCAAGGAGCAAGGTGAGGTTCACCACAAGCACTGCTGGCATCCACACACATCAGGCTGGAGCTACCCAAGCACCAGCAGCCCCCAGATCTTCCTCACCAGGATGTTTTCTTGGGAATACAGGAGCAGTGCTTGCACACCTACAGAGGACACCAACCTTTCCCACCAGGGCAGGCTCAGGGTGGGTATCAGCAGGAATTTCCTCATGGAAAGGGTGGTCAGGATTGGCAGGAGCTGCCCAGGGAGGTTTGCAGTCCCCATTCCTGGCGGTGGCACTCAGTGCTCTGGCTGGGGACAAGGAGGGCATTGGGCACAGCTTGGACTCCATGGGCTTGGAGGGCTTTTCCAACCTTAATTATTCTGAGATCTGACCAAACTGGAAACCCCCCTCCAAGGGACCCCAATCACATCACTCCAATTTATAATTTAATTAAATATGTGGCTTCTCTTGTGTATGTTCCCCCACCTTTTCTTTTTTTTTTTTTTTGCATTAATAGTCTTCTCTTACTTCAATTTTACTCAGCAATTTCCATACTGGAATAAATTTCCTGAGGTCTTTGCAGGAGCTGAAGCTTTCTCTGCTTGTGACCCCACAGAGCACCACATGAATTAACAATAATGCAAAAGGAGATGTCTTTATCAGACAACTCCAGGATTTTTTTTTTTTCTGAAGTTTTGCCATTTTTGCTAATGAAAAGCTGAATACATGTCCACTAAATTCTTGATCTTGTGAAGATTATTGCCAGGTCAAACTGAACACATCCGTGACCCTGAAGCCTTATTTTTTTCAGATCCATCGGTAAGGTTAGAAAAAGCTTTTTTTAAGAACCACAGGCAGGAAACAAAATGTAGCTGAGAGATTAAACAGCAGATGAAAGACAATACCGGATCTTAATTTTAAAAATAATAAATTAATCAGATGCTGTTGTGGTAGACCTGAGAGATAAAGGGACTGAGAAAAGTTGTCCCAGAGAGCCCAGGTGTGGAAGCTGCTGTTGCTGCCCCAATCCCTTCCCAAGAAGGCTGAGCTCATTGGGAATGCAAAGCCCCAGCTGGGCTAGGAGGAACTGAGAGTTCAGAGCCCTCCCCCACTGCCATCCTGCTCCCCATTATTCTCCACTCAAGCTGAAAGCCACAAGGGCTTTTCCTCCGTGGCAGCCAGACTTGGGAAGCTCCGCAGGAATTGCTGAGAGATCCAGGAAGGCACAAAAGGCTCCTGCCACAAAGAGCCCTTTCATGTGGGCCGTGTGTCCATTAAACACGGCCTGGTAATGTGCATACGGTTTATAAAGTGATTATAAAGTGAAGCTCGCTCACTAACTCAGCTGCACAATGAGATTTTTAAGTCTATCACTGGAAAACTAGGATGTGAAATGAGCTGGGAATGCTGCACAACTCCTCGGAGTAACACTCGGGTTTGGTACCACTACGACAGCTGAACGTGGATTTTCCATGTTTTAATGCTTCTATTTCTTTATCTGGTGACACCCAGGCTCCTCACACTGTTCAGGAATACATGGAAAGGAGGATTCAAGCCCTGACAGTGTTGCTGCACCAGACATGATGCTCAGAGGACACTGGAACTGCTGCTCTGACAGGCTGGAAACAGAAAGTTAATAAATAATACAAATAATAGATCAGATGCTGCTCTTAGGCCATGATCGGGATGAACTGGGGAGCTGCCACTCCTGCTCTTATCAGCACCAAGGCAGTAAACAGCCCCTTTATCCTCTTTCTCCATCTTTCCCCTCCCTTTCCTTTGCCCACAGGGGCTCAGCATTTCCTGAGATTTTGAATAACTAAGGCAGGTATAGACTCCTGCCAGCCCTGTGAGAAAGCGAGTTATCTTCTGTGCACCAAAAGGAAAAAAAATTAAAATTAACCAAAACATCTGTCTTTTTTCTTTCTGCATCATCAAAGCAAGGCCAGAAGTTGAGAATCCTCGCCAGTGTGGGTATGGCTGTGGGCCAGCTCTGCATTCCGGCCTGTGCAAACCACAGCCTTGCTATAGCAAGGTTTCCATATTTTAAATATATTTTTAGACTTAGGACCCGATGCTGACACTGGCTCTGACTTCGTTTCTGAGCAAGGATCCCAGAAAGGATCCCAACCAGGCTGTGAAACTATTTTCAGGGCTGAAGTGAAACATCCTCTCCCAGCAGCAGAACTCCAGTCGAGCTCCTCGTGGACAGGGAGGAAGAGCAGATGGGTGCAGAACTGCTGGGGTTTGTTCTGCAGACCATGGCAGGTCTGCACATCCATCCATCCATCCATCCATCCATCCATCCATCCATCCATCCATCCATCCAGATTCCTGCCAGGAATAGAGCATCCCAGACTGGTTTGGTTTGGAAGGCCTTTAAAGCCCATCCCATTGCACTCCTTGCCATGGCAAGGACACCTTCCACTGTCCCAGGCTGCTCCAAGCCCTGTCCAACCTTGGACACTCCCAGGGATGCAGGGGCAGCCACGGCTGCTCTGGGAAATCCCTCCCAGGGCCTCCCCCCCTTCCAGGGAACAATTCCTTCCCAGTATCCCAGCCATCCCTGCTCTCTTTCAGCCTCAAGCCATTCCCCCCTCTCCTATCACTCCATGCCCTTATCAAAAGTCCCTCAGGGGTGTCTTCATCATGCACAGAATTCCAGGGGATCTGTTGCAATCACGTTATCCCCTGCACTATTGGAGAGGTCCCTGCCACCCCAGAGGTGCCACCAGGCCACCTCAGCCCTGCTGTGTGCCTGGGAAGCAAGGAGACAGGGATTGGCAAACAGGGATTGGCAGAAGTCACACGAACCAAGCAAAGGAGAGGCCAGGAGATGGTGGAGTGAGACAGGAGGAGAGCAGGAATGCAGCCCTGCTGCTCCTTCCCCCTGCACGGGAGTTTGATGTACGACTCCACGGAACCCCCAGTGCTTCCCGAGGAGCCACGGCTTGGGATCAAAGGCTTCCATCAAGCAGTGACATTTCTGCATCAAAGTTGTGGATTAATAACAACCAGGGAAGAGCCTGGAATGAGGCTGACCTACACAGTGTGCACCTGCACTATAGGAACATGGAGAACAACAGCTCTCTTAACAGTTCCAAAGAATCCCAAACTAACGCATTCCTTCCCTAAATATCTGAATGACTATTATCCCTTTTGATCTGCTGCTTTTTCCCTCTTCACCATGACTTTTCAGCCCTCCAGACGACACACGCGAAGCAGATAAAGTGCTCAGCAGCTCTGACGTTTCAAACGAGCCTTCCCAGAGCAGCTCTGCATTCATTTCATCCCAATTCCACATCTTCCCTTCCCAAAATAGCTGCTGCACCTTTGCTCCTCAAAGAGAAATCCACCATTCCAAGCTCTGAAAACCATGGGGATGGATGTTGGGTTTCATTTATTTTTGGAGGCTGAGTTGCTATTCTTGGAAATGTAGGAAAAAAGCAGCGTTTCAAAGTCTGAGGTTGCAATTACCAGAACTTTTTAAAAATGTATTTCTAGACTTTTCAGCCAACCACTTGCTGAATGAATACATAAATATGAAGGGGAAGGCAAAATTCTATTTATGTGACATCACAGTAAGTCAATATTTTAAAATTCATGAGATTGAATTTCTTACCAAACAGAAATAAACAACCGGTCATTTCTATTTCTATTAAACAAGTTATCTCCTATCATGGCTGCGTTGGGCTTATTTTAATTTTGGCTTTGCATTTAATAGTTTTAATGGAAATACAGCATCACCAGTATGTCAGTATTTAAAATTTTAGAAACCAAACATAACTTTTGGAATAAAATCCTGTGCTCCCAGCGGTGAGCTCAGCACAGCAGAGGTTCCTCTGCCAAGAACAGCTGGATCATCACTGAACTGAATTTAACAGCTTCAAGACCGTCAGAGCAGCTACTGAAATGATCTAGGGATTGTAAAACAGCAGCAGAATTCAAAAGGAAGAGCTAAAATGTAATTTGAAATTGTAGTTTCATTTCAGTCAGAAACAAAAAGTGAGAAGTAAGATTCATTTTTCCCCTAACTACACTACCGAGCAGTTACTACAAGAGAAGGTTGGCTACTGTGTGCCCTTAGGTTTGTATTTCCAACCTCCCCCTCGGTGAAGCTCACCTAGAGCTAAAAAACTCTGAGAAGTTTGCAGTTTTCATCCTCCTCCTGCAATGTATGTGAATATTGACTTTCCTCCATTTTTTGAATCATAGCCTCCCTCAAGGAAGGCAAAAGAGCCTGTGTACCCAGGAATAACATTTTCTAATTTTAATCAAACAGATCAAAGGCTAAAATTTACAGTTTAAAAACAGTTTCCTGACCACAGCTGCATCATGTGCCTAACAAGCATCCTCAGTGTTAATTCCTACCCTCCTGCCTGCACCAGAAAGTGCAGTTTTCCCTGCAAACTGCTGTGTGCGGCTCGACTCCACCAAGCCAGACCAAGGGAATAAATCCCACATCACACCTGGCAGTCCTGGAGAGCCACTGGCAAAAGGAATGAAAGACAACTGTGAAATTCGTATTACAGACAATTCCTTGGGCAAACAATGTGCCCCAGGAAGTCAAACTACCTACACTGCAGCTGTAGCTTATTTAAATGAAATATCCTTTCATTGTTCAAACTGCTAACTGTATTATCCTCAAATTTAAAACCCTTCTATTTTTATCCTTCAATGCCTTCTGCACAACACAGAAATCCTGTCTCCAAAATGCTGGTTTAGCCCCTCTGGAATGCACCCTTCCATGAAGGTTTGGCTGGAGTGTTGCCAGCTGTAAGATGAACCTGCAGGTCATGGACCAGCTTCAGCCTCCTCGAACAAAACAGGAACTGCAATTTAGGATCCATGGAGTGGAAGTGGCTTTTCCTCCTCATTTCACACTCCTTGCAATGATGAAAAATCCTGCTTCTTTCTTATCCTCCCAACAGTGTTTAGCAAAAGTCAGAAATCCCATGTGATTTCAATATTGGGAAAGAAGAGGAAAAACAATGTGCTAATTCACTGACCATGAACAAGGCAATGAAAATATCCTGGATGTGACTTTCTTCTGTACCAATTTCCCATCAGCATCTGCCCCTGTGCTGCTTTGCAATGCACAGGCTCCCACTGAAAGCAAACATTTTGGGAAAACTTCCTTTTGCTCCCACAAAATGCACAATTCCATGCCCACACCAAAAAGCTCTCCTCGCCTGATGCTTCCAGATCCAACACCTCAGCAGCTCCTTCAGCCCAAAAATCCCCATACCACTCATTTTTCTCTTCCCACGACACATCAAACGTGAGCAGATTCTGTTGAGGACTGGGGCTCCCTCCTGTTCCCAGGGATTTGGGAATCATCAGGAGCTGAGCCATCCCAGGCTGGAGCAACCCCAGCAGGAATGCTCCCTGGCCAGGAACAGCTCTGTCACTCCACCCCTGTCCTGCAGCTGCAGCACTGCTTGACCAGTTTCCAGTGTTCTCATCTGTGTCACATGGAGAGGGAAGGACAAGAAATAACCACTGGCAGGGCGAATCACACAGCTGATCCCTGTGCTCACACAGCTTCTGGCAAAGTCTCTGATTTGGATAAATCCCAGACCTCTTGCCATCCATTTCAGTGGCAGATGCTGCTCTGACACTGCTGCTCCACACCGGTTGGGGTTCCTTTCTTTTCCAACAAATAAAAGGCAAAGGGCTCTCCTGGAATCTCTTTCCAAGCTTGGCTCAGAGCCTGCTCCTGCTCCAGGCAAACAGGCTCCCACTAGAGCTAGTTTTGGGAGTTTGTCCCCTCTCCCAGCCCATCACAAACACCTCCCCAGGTTTTGTTTGATACAAAAGTATCCAAAAAAAAGTATCCTTTTGAGTAGAGCTCAAAAGGAAATGTTTGTAATTCTTCCTTTGCTGAAAGGGAGAAGAGCAGGGACTGAGCCAGGGACAGGGAGGTCACGGGAGCACCTCAGCCCTTCGGTGTGCCACCATCACATCCTCTCTGTCCAGCTGAATTGATCTCCACGTGCAGTTTGGTGTGAAATCCACAAAAAAACAGCACCAAAATAACCCTACCAGGGCGAACACACGAGAAATTCTGCTTAAGGAGTTCCAGCCTTTATGGCAACTTCCAGATGTGTCTATTTTAAAGCTTTTTTCACCGCCCCGGCCTCATTCCCACCTGTGACAATTCTACATAGAGCCAGAAATTCCTACAGCATCTCAGGAATATGTGCAAAAGAAGGTCAAAACCGGACAGGGAGCACTGGCTAGACAGTTCTGCAGACATGTTGAAAGGAAAATTACAGTTTTTTATCCAAAAGGTGGAAGGGGGTTCAAATCACACAGTCCAAGTTGTGCAAATCTGTGAGCTCAAGGGGAAACAGCACCACAAAAAGCTGCTTTTATCAGCTGCTCCTGGCTGGGAAGCTGCTAAAGGGAGATGTAATAGTTTGCTTTTACTAATTATTGTAATTGTGCAAATATACTTTTGCAAAATCACTTGGGAGACTCTCCAGAGTCCTTCGAGGCAGTTGATAAAGTGACTCCATTAACACTTTTCCTGGGATTGGAAATGAGTGGTACTGATTTGTGGCACCAGGATTATTTCAAAAGTCAGCTCAGATTTTCACTGCTCAGTCAGACACGTAATTTCATCCAGATTTCTGCACAGGGAAGAACACACGGAACACGAGATTCAAGCCATGGCTTGGCTTATATTTTGTATCAGAAAGGAAAAGTCTCCACAACAGACGTTGCATAAGCGCTGATGTTTTTATACTCTCTTTTCCATGGAGAAGAGAACACAAGGATATCCTTTCAGATTTCATTAACCCTGCACGTTACTGAACAACAACAGCTACAGGAAAATAATGATAGAGGAATGCAGGCTCTCTGTATTTTTACACTGCTTTCGGCATTAAACCTACAGTGCAAGAGCTATTAGTCAAAACCTCAGCAAAAGTTCTGATGTACAAAACAAAGGCTGATATATCTGATAAGTTACTAAAATTTTGATTATTAAGTTATATTATTCATGTTAAAAAAAAAAATCCTATTCAACTGCATAAAAACAAATCAGTGTTGCCATTTCCAGGTTTCACAGAGAGCCAGGCTCAGGCTCAGGCAGCCCTGAATCCCAGCTCCATCTGGGCAGTGCCCTGACACTGGAAATACCAAAATGTGCAGTATTTCCCTAGAGCTGGGCACTTCCACACAGGAGGGTGGGACTGACAAGGCTCCAAGCATTTCTCAGCCAATTTCTCCCCAGTAACTGACAAACAAAACCAACAACTGTAAACAACAAAAAAAAGATCTGTTTATATTTAATTCTCCCTTTTAATACACAGATATAAAAGAATAACTGGGAAACAAACACACCAAAAAAATTAATTTTTTTTCATTCTCCAACTTGCCTCTCTGAAAGAAGGGAATTTATCCACGTTATTTGACAACAAAAATTCGGGGTTTTCTCCCCAGTGCAGCAGAGCAGCTTCTATGCCATGCTCAGCTCGGGCACCAACCACTCCAAGCAAAAGTGGGCAACCAGAGCTGCATTTCTTCGTGTGCCTTCCTCGTGCTATCAGCCCTGCCCCAGCTGAGATTCCCAATCCCTCCGCAGGATATTTGAATTCCTGCTGTCCCAACCCCCGTGGCCCAGGCTGGGATTTTTGGGCACAACTCATTATCTGCCAGCCCACCTTGCTGCTCCACACTCCCAACTTTTATCTGCCCTGGCCAGCTGCATTCCCGCTGTTTGAAGTGCACTGTCAGCCTGTGCTGATGCCACAGCACTGAGGATGGCCTGAGCCTTTGAAGAAGCAACTCAAAGGCTAATTAAAAATTCAGATTTGGTCTCCTCGAGCAGCATTGCTGATGCCCTTCCACCAGGACCTCTCGCTGTCTGTTTGAAATGTTTCATGTTGGGGGAAAAAAGGAATATTGTGGAAAAGGATGAAAAACTGCTGCAGTCTTGGGCTGTCAGAGAGCCTCGAATAAAGCTGCTGTAGCAGGATTCAAACTAAGGCAGAATCATGTAAAACAGATGAGGTTTTGCTCCACTGGTTTCTGCTCTGTAATTATTACTACAGCACACACTACTGCCAAAAAATATTAAAATAACCCAAAAAGGTACAATCAAACACTTAACAGCCTTCCCAGCCTTCCCTACTTATGGTTTTGGTTTTTTTTTTTTTTGGTATTTCAGCTTCACAAGCTGAAAATAATAGGGGAAAAAAAAGCAAGCAGTTTTACATCACTTGCTGTGCAAGTACCTCACAGCCACCACAGATTTATTTACAAAGATCCATCAAAAGAAGTGGAGAAATGTGTGAAACCCCTGATTTCAGAGATGGAGAACCACAGTTCTGGCATTCCAATTGGTCAGCTCAGAATGGGATTTATCTCTTCTAAGTAGTAAATCCATTAGCCAGAAGTCAATCCCATTAGAAAAAATAAATAATACTGCATTCTGTCAGCACTCATTTTCAGAGAGATTAAATAAATGGACAGTTCTGGTGACTCCAGCTCTTTGCCATCACCCAGAAATCCTCAAATAATGTGAATTTTCAGCCCATCTAAACCCCTGGACATCTCCCTGTCTCTGTGTTGTGCTTGTCTGAGCATAATCTGTTTTTCTTGAAAAAACATATGGCCAGACAAGCTATTAGGAAGGTGGATAAATATATAAATAAAATGCTTGCCAATCAACCAGGAGAAGCCTGTACTAAGCTGTTTGTTATTTTACACATCACTGCCATCACCTGATGTATTAATATATTATAATACATACAGCATTAATATTAAAAATAAACAGGAAAAACATGACTGCAAAAAACGCAAACTGGTTTTTTTCAGACTCAAAATGCATTTTTTTGATTCCAGCCTCCAAGATCAGTGACAGACAATGAGAAAGGGCTGTGTTTCCTTCACAGAGTGAGAGTAAAGGATTAGGACGACAAAGCTGCCTTCAGAAACATTCGAGCCCCTCTGGGCCTACAACTTTTGTTACTATCTGGATGGAAACATCAGCATGCATTCTGAGAGTTACAGAGGTATTTAATGCTTTTCATCTTCAAAGCATTTCTTATTCCTTTCAGCTCTGGCTGCAAGCATTATATCCCTGTTTTGGAGATGGAAACGTTACCTTGACCCACACTACCAAAAAATATCTCTCACCTTGGGCACCCCGTGCAGATTTAGAGGGTTAAACCTCACCAAAACCAACCAAAACCCTCACTAAAGTTCTGATTTATTCTTTTCCTGCCTTCACCTCCCAGCTAAAGAATTTCAGTTGTTTCAGCCAACAACCTACCCTGTAATTTCAGCCAGGTCAGAGAAGCCAGGATCAGACCAGCCAGGTAACAGGGATGGTGAAACTCCACCCGCAGATCAGCTCCTGCCACCACCACCAATTTAGTTATAATTTTAGTATAAAAGAGCTCTTAACTTTTAATTAGTGCAGAGTGGCAGCTCTGCCGGGGACAATGTATTACAGGACTGTCACACAAGCTACTCATTGACCAAGCTGCAGCCCTTGGCAAGCGATGCCATGGGCTATTTAGGATGCAGCTCGCTGAGGAATGACAAGGAACACGGAGCAGCAAGCGGAGCTGGGATTGCACACTGCCTCCCAAGGATGCCAGAAGTGTTCCCTGGAATGCCAGGGGAGCTGCCAACATGTGCTCTGGCTACTGAAAAAACAAGGGAACAGTTCAGGTGACTGGAGGTGCAGCACAACCCACAGTCCAGTGGCTTCTCCAGCACACTCCATCCTGCAGGAGGGAGAGGAAAGAGAAGAGATTGTGGTGAGGCTGTTTCTGGTTGATTTGGGAAATCGCCTTGGGGAGAACCATAAACAGATCAGCTCTGCTGCTCAGGGCAGAAATCCCGGTAAGGATGTGTATGTACACACCACCCATACCCCAATGTGTGGGAATACACAAAATATTAAGACACAGCAATGTCATTAACAGGGGGTTTGGCAGAACTGTCAAACAGAGGGAGAACAATAATTAATCAGAGCAACAGAAAAAAAATCAGACAACTGATGAACTTTCTGTATTTAACCACTCCTGGAGAAATAACACACAGGATGATAACACCCAGGAACCCATACACACTACAGAGCCCAACACATGCTCTCACTAAGGGAATCCTTGGTATGGCACAAATATGTAAATTCCAATCGGAAATTTAAATCAGAAACTATTAAACTGCTGCTCAACACGCTCAGCAAACGATGCAACTCACGAGTTGTCACCTACACTACATGATCCTCAGCTGCTCTACACAGCACCATTGAAGGAATAAATTTATAAATGAAACCAGAGCACTTGCATGGGCGAGGAAACAAAGCACTGCCCAAAGGTAACAGTCAGATGCTGCCCTCATGCAAGCCTCTGTAAATAGAAAGCCGTGGTGTCAGTGCCAGAATCAACTGTCACACTGATGCTGCCACCAGCAACCTCTCTCCCCCTCAGTCTGCCTGTAGCTTCAGCCTCTATTCCAGCTGTACCTCGCTCCTCTCAACAATGCAAAATAATGGGATTTTCTGAGAAAACACTCGGTCCTCGCTGCTGTTGGAGCAATGCCACGAAGCACAGGTAGAAGGAGAATGATTCCCAGGAAGGAGACAGAGCTCGTTCAGAGCGCCGACAGTGCTCCCACAGAAATCCCATGTATTTCCTATCGCACAGCTTCCACGTTCATCACTCCCTGCCCCTTCGCACAGGCATTTCAGGCTCACAGATTCCATGGTTCTCCTCTTACCTCTCCCACTTGCTCCTCGAGTGTCCGTTCTGGAGACTCCATCTCATCCTGCCTTCCTGCACTTCGGGAGGCTCCGTCTACATTTTCCTCTTTTCCCAGACTCAAAACACACCCAACCAACCTCTCACCTTCGCTCTACTGAAGCATTTCCACCTGCTCATTGGATGGTTCCTCCCCACCTCCAGCTCAGACCTACCCTTCCTGCAAAGCCCTCTGGTGACACCACCTCCTGCCTACCACCAGGATGTGCAGATGTGGGAGCCACAGCTGGCAAGGACCAGACCATGGGAGAGCACGCAAGGGAAGCATTAAATCCTGCTTCTTCCTCCTCTATGGTTTTTGAAACGAAATGAAACCGCAGCTCGCTAATGGCTGGGTATCAACCCTTCCTCCTGCTACTGCAGCTTCCCCTCGCTGCCCTGATTTGGGGCCTGCCTCCATGTCATCCTCCAAACCAGGACGACACCCTTGGATTTGTATCCAGTTAAAGCACAGAAGTATTCTCACTCTCCTTCCAAAATCCCGCAGCTCTCTTTTCTGCCAGGCACAACCTGTTCACATCATCCCAAGCACCCCTCACCTGGCACCAGGTGCCTACCGAGCTGCCAGCACTCACCAACAGCCCTGAACAAGACGGAAAAAGGGAATTCTGTGCCAGCTACACCCGGCCCTGCCTGAGCAGGCTTTGGAAATTACAGCCCTAAAAACCAAGTAAGAAGCACGGGCTGCAGTGACACATGTCATAACGTTTTTTGTTCTACTGTAGGAGGTCAGCAGAGAAGCTTCTAAAATCAGGGGAGGTTTTGTTCCCACCGGTTTTTAATCTTAAACAGCTGTAATAATGTTCCAGGGGGGGAGCAAAGGACAAGCTGGGCATTAGCGTGATGGGAGTCGAGACAGCCAAAATATGAAGCATATAAAAATAGAGCTCACTATGAAAAGAGGTTTAACTACCAGTTTCACCACATTAAACTACTCTGGGGCCTTAAATATCCAACTAATAGTAAACAGAGTTTTAACATTACATGCATCCCCATGCACTGGCATCCAGATTGTTCTCGAGCTCGGATCATCGGTACAATGCTTGGAAAGAAAACCTGGCTCATCCTACAGTTAATTCGTGTACCAACGTATATTTTTATGAGCTGTTTTTTTAAACACAAGATGTGTCCAGGTGATCGTATTATAATTTTTTTTTTTAATGCCAGAAACGGATTTAGCAATGCAATTACGCTGACTTAATTTGCATTAACAGAGACTCCACCAAAGCAAAGGATTATGCTGATATCTTTTGAGGGGAAATACATACATGCATATGCACGGCAGAAGGAAAAAAAAAGTGACTTCCTTGAATTCAGTACATCAATAATGTACCTTGTTAAGTGAAGTCATTTAAATCCGCGTCTTCTTAGCATCAAGGACAAGAGGCAGCTCAGTGTTCGCCCGGACAAAACGAGCCCTAGGAGGCCGCCCGGCACAATGATGCTCCAGAGGTGAGAGAATGCAGCCAGTTTAGAGCAGATAAAAGGCCATTTGGGTAGAGACCCCCGCTGATCCCATGAAAGTGTCTCCTTTTCAATTCGGGAGGCTTTTAAAACTGCATTTGCTACTGACCATACCTTGCCCTGAAAGCCGCCTGGGATCCGATTTCACTTTTTCCCCCCGGAGAGGAACAGTACCAACAGTGCCCGCGATCCCACCAGCCCCAGCAAACAACACACAGCTCACGGCGACGGGAACAGCCTTCCCCCGAGCCCCGCCGGGAATCCGGCACGGGAATAAACTCGCGGGGCCGGGCAGCAGCGCTGTCCCCGACGGCAGCGCTCTGGGGCTGCCCGCAGCTCTGCCCGCAGCTCTGCCCGCAGCTCTGCCCGCGGGATGCTCGGGCGGCACCGCCTCACCGCCGAGCCCAGCCCGGAGCCGCCCCGGGCCACGGCCAGCTCAGCCCCGAGCCCGGCCTCGGACCCCTCCGCGGCGGCGGGAGGCGGTTTTGGCCGCTTCTATTGTGGAAACTGCAAATAAAACAGGAGGCTGTCGGTGCCCCGCTGCCCGGCGGGCGGGCGGCTCTGGGAGGGAAGCGGGGTCGGCTGAGGGAGCGCGGCCGGGGCGAGCCGGGCAGGGGGAGGGAAAGTTTGCGAAGAAGAAAAGAACCGAGGGAGAGAGGGAGGGGAAAGAAAGGAACGGAGAGAGAAAGGGCAAGGCAGGAATCGGGAAGAGCGTGTGGAGGAGGGAGGGAAGGAGGGAAAACCAGGCGAGGCGCGGGCCGGGCCGTACCTGCATGGTGACGACCCTCAGCTCCTCGGTGGCGAGTTTCCT
>VZRM01007356.1:175527-193889 GCA_013397955.1 Grantiella picta
TTTATTTTATCAGCGTTCAACGCCTCCTGTCGCAGCCCCGAGCGCGGAGCCATCCGCCGCCGCCCAGCACGGCCTCGTGTCGAGCAAGGAGCCTGGAGGAAATGTTCGTAGGGAAGCAGACGTGGGCAATAAACAAATGAATGGAAGGAACGCCGGCAGAGCCGAACCCACCCCGTGGCACACACAGCTGCACTCCCTGGAAGAGCAACACGGGTGAGACAAGAAGCCAAGATACCTGGAGAAGCATCATTCCCTTTGGGGCAGGACAGCCAAGGAATCACAGAATGGTTTTGGTTGGGGAGACCTTAAAATCCATCTTGTTCCACTTCCTGCCATAGCAGGGACACCTTCCACTATCCCAGGTTGCTCCAAGCCCTGTCCAGCCTGCCCTTGGACACTGCCAGGGATCCAGGGGCAGCCACAGCTTCTCTGGGCACCCTGTGCCAGGGCCTCAAACCCTCCCAGGGAATAGTTTACTCCTCATTTCTAATCTAAACCTGATCTCCTTCAGTTGAAAGTCATTCCCCCTTTCTCCTATCCCTGTGCCCTTGTTACAAGCCATGTTGGTGCCATGTGGACAAGCACACAAAATCCCTGCACCCAGTGACACATAGCAGCAGGCTGAAATCCTAGAATCACAGAATCAGTGAGTTGGAAAAGGTCATCAATTCCAACCATTAACGCAGCACTACCAGACCATGTGCCTCATCCACACCCCTTTTGAACACTTCCAGTGATGTGATTCCATAGCTGCCCTTATCTTCCTCACACCTTCCCTCCTGACCACTGGGAACAGAAGCTACAATATTGGGTTCTATTGGGAAAACCCAAACAAGGAATAAATTGTGGGAGTGAAAGCAGAATCCCCATGGTGCAGCACCTGGAAGCTTTTCCTGCCCAGCAATCAACAAGCCCAAGAAGCCAAACACCATTCACATACGAAACAAACACCCTCTAGATCTCCTCTTCATTAATTAACACTTTATGCTGTAACTGTGCAGGTGTAGATAATGTTTAAATAAATATGGCCTGTAGAGACACAATGGCTTCAAGCCCCACTTGACTGTTAAATTGTTAACAGAGTCCTACCAGAGTCACTTGTGTCCTGCAGCAGTAAATTCCAGGAGTTAGCAATTCATCCAAGCATTAATGCAATGTATTATTTACTACCAGCATTAATACAACGTATTATTTACTATAATCGCATCCTATTTGCTTGAAATGTGGTTTCTATCTGCTTTAATGGTTGATTTTTTGACTTCTCCCAGGCACTGGTGCCAGCAGTAATTTCCCATCTCACTTTGTCAAGAATGGGAAGTGGGTCAGACCCAAAATCCTCCTCCTGCAGGACGGGACTGTGGCCCAGCAGCACCCAGTGGCATCTCTGGGGGACATCAGCAAAACTCTCTCTCATCTGATTTTAATAAATGAAATATCATTCTTACTACACAAAAGCTGCGTCAGCTTATCCTTGGCTTTTGTTGATTGAGGTGATTTATGAGGCTAATATAATTTTATTTATACATATGCATGTATTTTTACTCAATATTCCTGAGAACACTGGTTTAGCTAAAGCAATCCAAACCCAAATGATGCCGCTCAAAGCTGCCCTAATTGGCACCTTGTTTTTCCATTGCTGAAGCAGCATTTGCTACCTGAAAGTCAAGGATTTTTCTTTCCATCATGCTGAAGCTTCTAGACTTCTGTTGGAATATTTTCCCTGGGCCCAAATGAGAGGCAAATCGGAGCCAAATTCACTCTTAGCAGCGGTCATTTTCATATTACATTTTATGTTATTAGATTCACCAGAGTAGGACAGAAAGGTTTTAAATTGCCGTGAAAAGCCAAATGGTTTTTCAATACCTTAGTTAACCACACTTTTTAAAAACTTTATTTCTAATGATGGCTGCGTGTTTGAAAAGCTCATCTCTAAACTCTGGTTACAGAGTTTGACATCTCTAAACTTTGTTACATAATTAATTACCAAATCAAGGTCACAGCTGCAGCTGAGTCAGTAGCCATTTGCACTGGGAGCTCCAAGGATTCCCAAGTCATCCCATTCCTGCACCCCAGCACAAGGTTAACACTACAAATAGACTTTTTTCATAAACCAACCCCAGGAAATGAATGAGGCAATTGTCTTTCTGCTTCCAAAGGATCGTGCTGGTGGCGAGGGAACCGACTGAACAGGTTTCCCATTTTCCCATACAACCAAAACTCGTTGACTCCACAGCCCTGGAGGCAAACCTGGGCTCTTCCTGGAGTTCCCATGTGCTTCCTGCCTGCTCCAGTGGCTCCTGGAGGAGCAATCCAGCCTCCAGCACAGCAGCAGGAGCAGCCCTTCCCTCCAGCCTGCATGAGGAGCTGCTCTGGGATGTGGGAATCAGAGCTGGTGCAGAATTCCAACTCGGGGATCCACCAGTGGGACTGCTTCTAAATTGGTTTTACACAGCTTCAAACTATGGAGTGAAAGAGAAGAAAAATCTATCTGCAAAATGCCATGGCTGAAAGAGATAAATAAAAGACTCCAAAATTCGGATGATCTTTGTAGTCACAGGACACACATTAAAGCTACCAATTCTGACAATTAGATGTTTGCCACCTTCTCAAACCAGGGCTCATCTTTCAGGGCTGTGAGTGAAATCTGTCTCCTCATATCATAGAATCATGGAATTGTTAAGGTTGGAAAAGACCTCTAAGTTCATCAACCAGCACTACATCCATGTTCACATTACACCATACCTCCAGTGCCACATCCACACATTTTTTTGACAATTCCAGGAATGATGACTCCAACACTGCCCTGGATCACCCTTATCTTTGAAGAAATTTTTCCTGCTATCTAATCTTACCTTCCCTGGTGCAATCTGAAGCCATTTCCTCTCATCCTGCTATTTTGCTTTGGAATATGCCTTGGAGAAGAGGAGGATCACCCTTGCTTGGATTGTGGCACCCCAAAATTGGAGTGTGTGGAGAGGGAAAGCAGCTGTAGGATGAAGAGCTGAAGGCTCTGCTCTGCTGAAAGCATCAATAATGCAACCCCTCTGATTTGTAAAATTAAGACCACGGTTGAAAAACCTCCCTTTCCTTTCAGAGAGCATGGAAAGACAGAGCTGGAGTGTCAATGCTGGAGTATGGGAAGAGGAGGAACATATGTCAGAAATCAATCCCAGCCCCGGGGTGGGAGTAAAGCTGCTCTGCCAGCGGCACGGGCAGACGCCGAGCAGGTCAGTGGGGAAACTCACCAAGTGGGATGGCTCTGGAGAAAAGCCCTGCTCCTGTAGGGAATGACTCAGCAGGGCTGGTGAATGGGGTATCCCCTCTGCAGGGATCAGGACAGTGCTGATAGATCTTCTCCAGCTGCCCTGCAGAGAAATATTTCATTTCTGTTCCGAAAACTGGGAGCTAACTGTAAATACAGAGGTCTCTTCTGCAGGAGCCCCAGGCTGCTGTGCTTCCTTCACTCCCTGGCACATCCCTGTACTCTCCCAGAAAATTGGGAGCACCACACGTTAAAATAACATGGTCTGACCATTGGAAAATCCCCTTGAAAGTGGCACTTCTTTTATGACACTGATCTTCAGGCCTGAGAGCAATACCATATACACTCCAAAGGGTTATAAGGCAGCATAAGATAATTTGGAATAATAAGATAGTTTGGAGTAATAAAATAGTTCAGAAGCCTCATGCTTTCTGCCCAGTCCTCTCTCCCAGTTCGTAGCCCTTCCCTGACTGCTCATCTACAAACTGCAAATCCAGAAACCCTGCAGGGATGGAGCAACAGCCAGAGCCTCCCCAAGACAGGAACTGAGGAGCTCTTTGTGGATCTCATCTCTAACCACAAAGCAGAGGCTAAATTTAATATTTTGGTATAAATCCAGAACAAAAATAGAGAAAATGAAAGTTTGCATGAGGCTACTCCTTTTTGCTTTGCTGCAGTTCTTGTCCTGTATCTCCCAGTTCCAGTGCTTTATTTTATTTTCTCATCCGACCCTTTTTCAATTTGCCTTAATTTGATTGTGGTCATCAGCACACAGGCCAAGTCTGAGGGCTTCATTTCCCCATGTTGATTTTCATGTTTAGTTTCCCATCCCTCTCATTATGCCTCTAAATATTTCCTCTGGAAGTTACAGTTTGGTGTTAGTTTTGGCTGCAATTCATGCTTTCCCAATAAGTTTTGATCTTTGCTCCCTCCTGAGAGTTACAAGTTGCACTCTGGATTAAGCCAAGGGTAGCAACTCTCCTTCTTGGATTTAGGGTGGAATTTTTTGAGTAGCAATGGATTAATGCATCTGGAAGACCTTGTTTTCTTCCATGCAGATGACAAACCATGTTACACATCAGAAATCACAGTTCCTTAAGCGAATTTAATTAATTCCTGATTGGGAGAGCATTTGTATAACTCTATTTTCAGATCTGCACCCTTATAAGCACCCATTTTCACAAGTACCACGTACCAGGACCTTTAAAACTCCAAACTCCAAGTTTTATCTCATAGAGCAACATCTGCCCACTTAATCAGTCATCCCCCTGCAGATTACAACCAGCAATGAAAATGGAAAAAACGCCTAGGCCGCCTCCTCCCTCCCCGGCGAGTTTGCCTGTGAGAGCGTTCTTTCCACAGCACCATCATCACCAGATAATATATTTAATGAAAGCCATCACGTGTGTGGTGTGGGATTTCAAAGTCAGCATTGTGCCCAGCTGCACAGCCAGCCTGGTGGGAGCACCGAATGGCTGCTGTGGGCTCCAGTTTTATGCTGAATTTTATCCTAAATGTGCCAGAGGTGATGGAAGGGAGAAAACAAACTCGTGGGGTTCAAAGTCTTGGCATTGCAGGGGTGAAATGTTGAAGGAAGTGTTAAACACAGGGAGAGGCAGAGGCATCCCTGCCATGAGGAAGGGCTGGGTTGGGTGCTGGAAGCTGCTGGAAGAGCCTGAGGATCTTGGATTGCTGCTCCTGCAGGTCCCAGAGAGAGAAAGTGAGACACAAAGCCAAAAAATGTAGATTTCTGCTACTCCAGCAAGGAATTGACAGGCATTTTCTTACCTGTTAGTTGTTTGGGGTTTGGGCACAAGAACCTCTCTTTCTCCTGGAAAAAAAACCCTGTGGGAGAGTGGTGTTAAAGCAGAAGTTCATGAAAAAATAATCACAGAATGTCAGAAGGATACAATCACAGAATGGCACAAGGATATCATCACAGAATGGCACAAGGATATATTCATAGAACAGACCCAATTTATCCCAGCGTATTAAAGCTGCAGTCCAGCAGTTTGGGATTCTGACGACCCTAAAAGCAGATGGGATTTTTGAACCACTAGTCCTGGCAATTTCTAAGTGCTGACCTTTCTGCAATGCCATAATTCCCTGTGAGAGAACGTATTTTCTTTCCTGAATCAAGACCACATGGATTATTGAGCACTTTTTTCATGCTTGTGGGTGAATGGACAGGCCCATGCTGTGAAACAAAGGACACAAATCTCTAATTCCCATTCCTTGATCTCTTCATTCTTCCATGGTTCTTCTCATTCTGAGCTATATTTTAGCTATTCCTGGGCACTTACAAGGAGTACAGACATAAAAACAGGTACTGGAAAGAGCAAGCATGATTAGGAAGATGCTGTCAGTGAGACTATTGTTCAAATCAAAACACTGGTTACTTGCACTTCTTTAATTATAGGATAATTTGTAAAATGTTTCTAAAAATAGCATTAAATGCCTTCTTTTTAAAAATAAAAAACTTGCTTTCAATTCCAGTGTCATTTTGTACCCTGCACTGGACTGAGGGCACATCTCCCTCAGCAGCAGATGCTCAGGAACCACACGTGAACCCTGATTATATGTGAGCAATAGCTGTCCAGAAACTCATAATTTGGCTAAATTTGGATTTTCACAGGTGTTTCAAAAGATACTTTCTTGGCCAGTGTGGCAAAACTTAACCAATCTCAGCTTTTCTCTTTTCTCAACAAAACAACTTTGGGATTTTTTTGGATTGTTTTGTTTTGTTTTCTATAACCTCAGTTGTAGAAACGGCTGAACCTTTCAGCATAAACATCTTAGAGCCTGAAGTGAAAAATAGCTCGGAGCTTTCCAGCACAAATAGGGGAAAAAGAAACACTACCCAGCCTGCAACCCTGGATCTTATCGTTGGGAAATGGCAGGCAGCCTTGGGAACAGGCACTGCTACGGGCAAGATTTGTAATAATTCTGATACTCTAATCTCTTTATCTTCCTGCTGCATCTTTGCTTTTATCTTCACGTTGATGCCATGGAATTCATGGCACCATTTTCTTTTTCCCCCTTTTCTTTTTTCCTTTGGCTTCACACTGGAAATTGGAACAGCTTCGTTTTTGTGATTGGAATAAAGCCTGGCGTGCCTTCCATGCTGGACGTGGGGCTTGGGGTGAGGTGTTCATCCTTTCCTGGGCTGGGGACCACGTCCTGCCAGGGCATGGGACACCAACAGAGCCACCAGAACCTTCTAAGGGCATCAGGAGCCTGGCAGTGTCACTTGGGGCATTTCAGTGGTGACAGGGAGGACGTGAGAGCCACCCATCCCTCTCCTGCCTCCTGGGAAACTGGATCTATCCCAGCTGTCCCCGGCACGGGAATTCCTTGAGGTGCCCGGGCTGAATGTCCTGCGCTCGCTGAGCAGCCACTGGAATCACGGTCCTGCTGCTATTAATATCCCTGTCACCCAGGGCCTGCCTGGTGGGGACAGGAATGACTCCTGCTGGAGCTCCTGATATGGCTTGAGGAGCACTCGGGAAGCAGCCTGGAGAGATCCTTGTCTCCCAGGGCACGCTGTGGAATGAGGCAGAGGATGGAGCGTTCCTGGGAGAGCGAGCTGTGCCCCGAGAGCTGCCGTGGCCTTCCCCACGCACTTGGAATCCAAACCTCGCAGCTCCAGCGCGGAAACAAAGCTTGGGAAGAGCTGGGAGCAGGCAGGGAGAGCGTGTGGTCGGACAGGTTCCACCAGCCGGGCTGGCTGGGGATGGGGCTGAGCGTGGAGGAGCTGGTGAGCAGAGCTCTGGGGATGTGTGTTCAGCTCCTCCTGGGCCTCTCTTTTTCCATCTCCTGTCATCCTGGGAAGTCCTTTGGGAAGTTCTGCAGCTCCCCTCACCGCGCTGGGACATCACCATCTTCCCAGGACACACCTTTGTCCCTGGGCTGCATCCCTCAGCAGCCGAATTCCCAAACCTGGACAGCAAGCCCTGCTCCCCTCCTCTGCATTTCCCATTCAGCATCTCTCCAAACACGATCCCAAAACCAAGGCCACAATCCCGGGCTCTTCCCTGCCCCATGAGCACCCTCCTGGCACCACATCCTCCCCACCCTCCTCCTCCTCCCCTGCCCCAGCACATCTGGAATTCCTTAGCCTTCCGCAGCCAGGCTGCAACAGGATCCACAGCAGAGCCTGGGGAACACCTTGAGCTGGTTACAGCCTCTGAAATTAGGCAGCCAACGAGTGGAATTTCCTTTTACTGCATTTTTAAGAATACCTGATGTGCACTTAAATGAATGCTTGAATGACACAATCTGCAGGTAGTTACCTTTTCAGTGTATCCCGCTCAGTGGTTTGGAATTTCACCACTCATTAGGACCTGCAGAAATAAAGAAAATGCATATTAGCCAAACAAAAGCACTGTTTTGAATATTTTTTTCTTGTAAGATCTGACTGTGAAGGTAGGATTTGCCTTTTTCTGGGGGATGCTATCAGAGTGGATCAGTGGCAGGCTGTAAACAAATACCCAAACTAAAAATATCAATATATTTGTCTCTTTTTTGGTCACTTTTTAGACACCTACTTTCCTTAGTTGAATTTATTCCTGCAATTTTTTAGTGCTGTGTTATCCCTCCAAACTCTCCTGTGGCCAGGACTGCAAACGCTATGCAATCAGGGCCACTTTTAAGCACAATAATTAATTTTACTGCCAGTAACAGCGAGATCTGCCAAGAGAAAGGTTGGAATACACTTGAATCTGTGACTTTTGTTATGTTTTAAAGTAACAGTGAGATCTGGCAAGAGAAAGGTTGGAATGCATCTGAATCTGTGATTTTTGTAATGTTACATGGTTAAAAACAAACTAACTAACTAACAATCAAAACAAAAAACCAGACAGATTTTACCAATCTGAGTTTTCCAGATTTGATGGAAAATAAGAGATAAGAACATTCTTATTTTCGACTGATCAAATAAATAAGTATCCCAGAACTGGAAAAAAACAACCCAAAACAAACCCAGCCACAGGAGAAAGTGGTTTTGACGTCTGTATTCAAAATATAATTGTCTCTCCTAAATTGCTTGGCCTACCTGCTAATTAAGCAGCTCATTTGCAGGCTGGTTAAATAACAGCCCCAACATGCCTCTCTGGGATGAATCCAGGGGATCCAGTCCCTTCCCTGCTCCTAAAACATTTCCCTGAAGAGCCAGAAAATGTCCCTGTTAGCTCTGATGACAGACAGGACTCACAGCCATCCTGCTCTGGAATTTGGCTCCGGATCCTCTGGGTGTTGTTTGAAATGCTGCAGCCAAGCAGGGAGTGGAGAGAGGAGTAAACCCTGAGCTCCTCACCTGGGATTCTCCTCCAAGCCAAACTTAGGCACAGTCAGAAATCATTAGAGGCTTGAAGCCTCTAATGGTTGGTTAATTAAAGATGGGCTTTAAAGTAAAATACATAGGAATAAACTGAAACTGTGGACAATCCTCAAAGATTAAAATCCCAGACCAGAGACCATAAAACTTGGGAGTTGATTTTTTTCTTGCACTGTTTGGGATTTGCTGGAGAAATCCTTTGGAAGGCTGAGATGGATGTTCTAGGTTTTAAATGGGAAGCCAAGAGGGCAAGAAGTGAAATCTCCTCACCCCCATCACTGCTCTGGAGTTGGGGATGTAAAATTCTCATTTCACAGCAACCACAAGTGGTTCTGGTGAGATTAAATTTTACCAACTGGGAGGAAAGAACAGTTCTGTCTTTGAAGTTCAGTGCTGTTCTCTTGAGCAACGTGGAGCTGCAAATCAGATATTTCTTTTCCATCCAAAAATTAAATCTCTGCTCATTCTTTTCACTTGATTATTGACATCATAATCAGAATGCAATTTGGTAAATATTTCCAGATATTTCCGAGCTGCACAACACATGTAGTCTAGACTTAATTAAAGAAACGAGGAGAGAAAAACCCCAGCTGGTTTTCTTTCTCCGTTGCCAGGATTACAATATTTATCAGTTTGGCTCTGCCTTCTGATTCTTATCACAGATTTCTGCTCCACCCCCTAACAAACAGCTGGATGTGGTGAAGAAATAGAACTTTTTTTCCCCCAGTTATTCATCGTGGAGGTTGGAAAAAAATCCTGGTGAAAATGCAAAGGTCCTCCATGGCATTGAGGACAAAACTGAGCCTTTCTAAGGAGTCCTCAGTTAATAAGTGACTGAACTCATCCGAAGGTTTTCCATGTCTTTGTTGCATAGAGCAAGTTTAAAGGAATGTTGTACAAGGAATAACGAGGTCAAAATCCACGGGGAGTGCTTCCCTGCTTTGCTGTTGTTTGGGAGCACCTTCGGCATTCCTGCAGGGGATATCCTGCATTCCTCTGGGAATACCCACCTGCTCTGGGATCCTCAGCACAGGAAGGACATGGAACTGATGGAGAGAGGCCAGAGGAGATCCTGGAGCTGCTGCAGGGCTGGAGATCCTCTGGAGCCAGGCTGGGAGAGCTGGGAATGTTCACCTGGAGAGGAGAAGATCCAGGGAGAGCTCAGAGCTCCTGCAGGGCCTAAAGGAGCTCCAGGAGAGCTGGAAAGGGGCTGGGGACAAGGGATGGAGGGACAGGACACAGGAATGGCTTTAAGGTGGAAGTGGGAAGATTTAGATCGGATATTGGGAATTAGGAATTGTTCCTGGGAGGGTGGGGAGGGNATGGAGAGAGGCCAGAGGAGATCCTGGAGCTGCTGCAGGGCTGGAGATCCTCTGGAGCCAGGCTGGGAGAGCTGGGAATGTTCACCTGGAGAGGAGAAGATCCAGGGAGAGCTCAGAGCTCCTGCAGGGCCTAAAGGAGCTCCAGGAGAGCTGGAAAGGGGCTGGGGACAAGGGATGGAGGGACAGGACACAGGAATGGCTTTAAGGTGGAAGTGGGAAGATTTAGATCGGATATTGGGAATTAGGAATTGTTCCTGGGAGGGTGGGGAGGGCTGGGATGGAATTCCCAGAGAAGCTGTGGCTGCCCCTGGATCCCTGGCAGTGTCCAAGGGCAGGCTGGATGGAGCTTGGAGCAGCCTGGGACAGTGGAAGGTGTCCCTGCCATGGACTATTCAACGTCCGTTCCAGCCCAACCCATCCTGCAAATCTCCACAGGCTCAGCATTTCCAGCAACCCCTGGAGCATTTGTTCAATCCCAGAGCCAACACTGCACATTTTGCAGCCCCGAGGGTCGATGTGCAGGGTGTGGCCAGTACAGGTGTGGAGTGGCCTTGTGGCTCCAGAATGGCTGTGGGTTTGTCTCGATCCCCACTGGAAAATCACCTGATTTCATGCAGGGAATGATGAGCTGAATGGAGAGCTCTCCATCCATTCCTGGAGGTGATATTTATCCCAATCCAAACAAAAAAAAAGGATTGCTCCGCTGTGAGTCACGAGGAGTGGGCAGTGTCCACGGTCTGCCTCTGCCTACCGACAGAAACCAGCAAATAAATCTTCCTGCACTGTGGGAACTGGTGGGGACTTGCCCCAGAGAGCCTCTTGCACATCGGCTGCTAGTGATTCATCACAGCCATGAGCAATCCCTGCCGGGGATAGATTGCTCTGGTACCCTCATCAGCCAAACCCCAACCCCTGCAGAACCCGTGTGAGCCCAGCAGCCTCACTGCAAACCTGTGCAGCTCAAGGGAGGGGAGCTCAGAGTGCTCTGCTCGCCGTCCTGGGTGAGCCAGACTCGAGGGTTGCAGGGATCCTGCCTTGCTTCCATCCCCTGCTCCCCAGTGGATATTCCCAATCTGCCAGCAACAAGGCAGAGACAAACAGCCTGCCAGGAAAAAGGCCTTTGGGAGCAGCAGTGATGGGAAAATCTCCCTGCAGAGCCTTTGGTGGCTTTGCTGGGAATGACAAATGGCGATGGGGCACAGATTGCACAGCCTCACATCACAGCCCATCCTTCAGCTGCCTCTCCTCTGCGCCCGGCGCTAGAAAGGCACTTGTTCTTCCCATTTTCTCGTCTATTATGCAGCAATTAAGCAAATTGCAATTGCTTTTCTCTCGGGGGAAGAGTTGCTGTTCAAATGGAACCTCGAGCCAAAGGTGCTCAGGCAGCAATGTGGAAATATTTCCCTTAATTCTGAATAGACCCAAATGATCCCAGGTGAAAAAGGCTCTTCCATGGAAGAAAAATTGTAGCTTCTGCAAACTAAAAATATTTTAAATAATTATACGGAAAGGAATAGTTTGAGTGCTTTTTCAACTAGAGTAACTATCTCTGTGTTAAGGATATGTTTTCTTTTACATTGGCCTAATTATACCTGTGCTGACTCATTCATATTCGTATTTATCAGGAATCAAACTAGGATCTTCCTCCTTGCACATAATTTATCTCAAGAAAAGCCCTCACAAGCCTGTGGATCAGATCTGCTACTCCAAGGCACCTTTGCACTCACTGTGAAATGATTCTAAATTAGATTAAATTACCCCAGAGCTGCGATTTGCTTCCGTCAGTTTTGGCTTATGAGTCAAATTGGTTTGAACTCAGCAGTAGAAAAGTTTCTCTTTTTATTTTTTGTGGATTTATTAGAATGCTTCGCTTACCTTTCATTTCTCTCCTGGGGTGTCCATGTCAAACACATTTTAAAAACAACAGAAAGCAGGGTATTCCTCTTATTCTTCCACTACCCCAGGCTGCTCCAAGTCCCACCCAGCCTGGCCTTGGACACTGCCAGGGATCCAGGGGAGCCCAGAGCCTGTGCCAATTTCCACCCTTAAATGAGCAGTTTATCCTTAGCTTTACCCCAGAACACTGAATGATGCAGAGGTGACACTGTAAAAAATCGAAGAAATGCATAGAAACACTCAAAAGGGTCTCCAAAACCATTTTCATTCCTAGCCACTAAAGATGAGAAAATACAAACAGGCCCAAATATTTCAGTCGTTTTCACTCTAGTCAAGGGAGACAGAGGTGCAGCCATGCAATTAAACGCTGCCCTGACTTGCTCAGCAGCACCAATTCAGAAATTGAAAATGTGCTTTTTGGCACGTGCAGCTGAACACAACTGCAGGAGTCAACCTGGCAGAGAGCTGGTGTACCTGCAAACAGATGAGTCATGGAAAAGGAATGCTGCTCCCCAAAAATATGTACCCAAAGTGGAGGGATGTTCCCAAATCCAGCCCTCCTGGGCAGCTGGAGAGCTTTGGGGAACGGGAATTTGTCTGAGGGACACTTTATATAACTGGGAGAATGGACAACAGGATATCACATCCCTCTGGGTTTGCTTTTAGGGTTGGAATTAGGATCTGTGGAAGGAACCCACGGGGCAGGTGGAAATGGGCCAGGCTGGGTCAAGGAGGATATTGTGTCTGCAGGAGAGAGGAATGTGATACAATATAGAGCTTGGCAGCAGAGGGAAAAATCGTTTGGATTGAAATAAAAGATAAAAAAAAGACCAAAGAAGGAAGATAGGAAACCATTGTAGCCCATCTGGAGTAAATCAGAAAGCAGCCAGGAATACTGATGTGGATAAAGAGCCCACGGAAAAGCCTGCTGCTGGCAAAGCTGGGATGTGGTGGGGAGAGCTGGGATGCTGCACAGGGCTCTCCCACCTGCTGGATTGCACGTTTCCCTTGGTTTTTGCAAGCTTTTTGAGAAGTTTCTGAGCCCCAGCCAACGTTTCTCCTGCTCCCTGCAGCTCGGGAGGCCACAAGCCCAGGGGACATGGGGCTGTGTGCTCCTGGTGCTGCCACCCCCCTGGGGCCACTCGGGGATCCAGACCCACACCAAACAACCCCTCTGGGTTCAGCTTTTTGCAAAAAAGGGATATAAATCCTGCTCGGTTCCCCAGGGGATGTGGGGAAGGGGATGGAGTTGGTGGGAGCACTGACCTGTGGGGCTGTGGTGATGCTCATTCAATCCCACTGGAAATACAGCACAGCGAGAGGGACTTTTCCTGAGGAAAAGTGCTTTTCCAGCATTTTCCAGAGGAACAGGACCCACCAGGATTGCCTGCCCTGCTCCCTCCTGGACATCTGGAGGCAATATGCTGGGGGAGGTCAGCAGCCCCACACTGGGGGGGGAAAAATTCATTGAAAACGACATTAATAAAGTCCCAACCGTTTAGAGGGATGGAGCACAGAAGATGATATAATTTCATTAAAATGAACTATGTGTTTGGAGAGTTTGGCAGCTTCAAAGCCCTGGCCCTGCTGTGTTTTGGGGAGAAAAAAGCCCCCCTGGGGTCACCTCCGTGCTGTGGTCAGGTTGGCCAGTTCTGCACTGCAGCCTCAGACAAACTGGTGCCATTTTCAAATGGAAAAAAAAAACCCCAAGCTTGGAATGATGGAAAGGAGCTGATATGGCCATGGGAAGGGAGAAAAGCTGCAGATGTGCTCCCCATCAGGATCAGGTCAGGAGAGCCTGGAAATTCCTAAAACATCACAGGCAGGTGCTGGAATTGCATTGAAAATCCTGAGCTCTGACTTGCATGAGGCCAGTAGATAAAAACAGGGAGAACACCTGGAAGGAGACACCCCAGGAAGGCAGCAGGAGCAGGAGAGAAGAGCTCTTGGTGTCTGGGAACAAGGTTGGCACCAAGATCCTGGGGAAAAAATGGCCAAAACCAGCTGGGACAGGAGGACAAACCTCAAGGAGGTTTGGAATATTCACCCAAAATAATGGGTACTGCGAGAAAAGCTGGGTGAGGTGATCCTTGCAAAACCCTGAGCTGAGGGAACCTCAACCCCCGTGGTCCAGGCCCCTATTCCTGTGTTTCCATGGCAAACAATTAAAAAAAACCCCCAAACACCCAGATAAAAAAATTATATACACAAATAAAAATCATACACACCAAAAAAAAAAAAAAAAACAAAAACCATACACAAAAAGTAAAAAAGAAAGGTNCATACACAAAAAAAAATCATACACAGAAATAAATTAAATCACTCACACAATGAACATAAAATCCTACATACAAAGAAAATCATGCAAAAAGAATTTTTTTTTAAAATCATGCACTATCCCAAGGCAAGCCCAGTGCAGAGCTGGGGTGTGGAGAACCTTGGGAAATCAAAACTTTGGGGTGGCTTTGGGTGCAGTTAGTGACCGTGGGGGAGGAGGATGGGGTTTATTTCTGTCTGGCTGTGGCTGAGGTTGGTGCTCTGTTTTGGGCTGCCCTATTCCCCAGAGCTCCAAACTGCTCATTTGGGGTTTTGTCAGCTGGGGCAACACCTTCTTTAAGAAATGCCTTTGGAAAGCAGAGCCAATCCATTTCTGAATGCTGAATCTGAGCTGACACCACAAAGCCAGGATTGCTCCGTAATATTCAGGGGTTTTCTCCCAATGCCACGAGGAAAGGGCTGGTGGGGGTTTCCCAGCTGGGTATCCACAACAAGGAAAGTCCCTGGGTCAAAATTTTAATTTTGACAGAGGCAATCCCATGCAGCTCTGAACTGCATCATTAGGAATTTTTTTGGATGCTCTGTTCCCTTCCCCTTCCCCTTCCCTTCCCTTCTCCTTCCCTTNACCCTGCAATTCCTTCCTGGCCTCTGGAAAAAGCCCCAAATCTCTCTGTCCCTCAGGCTCCCCCTGCTTCCCAACCTGCCTCTGGCACACACTCAGACTTCTCCAAAGGCTGGAGCAGCGCTGTCAGAGCTCACAGGGAGTGTTAAACATTGATTAAACACACCGAGGTTGCTCTGCTCCTCTTTCCAGCATCAGCAAAGCACAAACTCCAACCAAGGCTCACAGGGGTGCAGCAACCCCGGGTGATGTGCAGAGCTCCAGCACTGGTTGGTAAAGTGAAATTTCAGTGGTGCATGCTAAAAATAAAAACAAAAACCCCCAATCAATGCAAACGCAATTTGCATTTCGATGTGAATCATCCCTATTTGGAGAAGGTCTGCTCCCCCTCTGCTGGGCTGCTCCTGGTGTGCAATTTCCAGGACAGGATGGTGCCGTGTCCTGTCCCAAAGAGGTGCCAGAGAAGGAGGAGCTGGGATGGGGCTGTGCCTGTCCAAGGATCTCAGGGTTTGCAGGAAAGGAACGTGGAGCTGGCTGGAAACAACTTGAACTTGGCCAGCCAGACCTTCACAAACTCCAGCTCTTAGAAAACAGCCCAGGACTGGGATTTTTTTAGGTCATTGCGATTTTTTAGGTCATTTTTTCATCCATTGAAATGGTCATTATTTATCCAAGTAGATTCACAGCAGTTTTAGTTGAGCTGCGATTTTAAACTCCGCCCAGAGAAATCACCCTCTGCATCCAGGGAGGGCTTTAAGCTCCAACTTGTCCCCTTAAAGCCACTTGTGTGACACTTTAATGCCACTTTGAGCTCGTATTTCAGCCCAGTCGCCAACACAGACCCTAACAACAGGAATATTTGGGGATCCCACAGCAGCACAACTCCCTCCAAACACTCCCAGCCCCTTTTAGCAAATGTCTTTGTTCGAGGGAAGGAACGGAGCTCTGTTGTTTGCGGGGTGAGGATCCTGCTCTGCTGACAGATGTGCAGCTTCTCTGCTCCGGAGGAGTTATGATGTGCAGGAAAACAGCCCTGGATGATGAATCACCACTGTCAGGGACCACGACACCAAGAACTGAGCTCACATTTGGGGCTGGGTGCATCTGCCAAAAAGCTGCAGGAAGAAACACAGGGCAGCTCCCTGCGATGTTTGGCTGCACCCGGGGAGGAGGCTCGGGATGGGGCAGCATGGGATCAGCCAGGATTCCTCGTGGGGAAGAGGATTTCTCCAGGAGAAGGGGATGAGGGAAGCTCCATGATCCCAGCTCTTGGGGTAGACTGCCTGTGGAGAAATCAGAGCATTGCCAGGGGGATTGAGCTGGGACCACGCTGAGATCCTGCTGGGGTAGGGCAGGAGCTCTGGGAAACGTGAGGAGAGCTCAGGAAACACTCCAAGGATCACAGAGTCTCCTGATCCTGATGGACCCACAGGGATCATTGATCCCACTCCTGCCCTGCACAGACACCCAACAATCCCACCCTGTGCATCCCTGGCAGGGCTGTCCAAACCCTCCTGGAGCTCTGGCAGCCTCAGGCTGTGCCCATTCCCTGGGGAGCCTGGGCAGTGCTCTGGGGAGGAACCTTTTCCCAAAATCCACCCTCACCCTGCCCTGGCCCAGCTCCAGCCATTCCCTCCCCAGTCCTGTCCCTGCTCCCACCATCCCAGGCTGCTCCAAGCCCTGTCCAGCCTGGCCTTGGACACTGCCAGGGAGCCAGGGACACCACAGCCTCTCTGGGCACCCTGTACCAGGGCCTCAAACCCTCCCGGGGTGGAATTTTTTCCTAGAAATCCCTACAGACATGCTGGCCTATAACATCCCATAATCCATTAATCCAAACCCGCTGTATTACATGATCAGCTACATGTGCTCGCCTGCATAATTCAATTTTCATCGTTTATAAATACAGCCCTTTGTTGTAGCAACTGCTCCTGCAGACGTTATGGAAAAACATCAATCAACAAAATAATAGGATTGACTCCCATTCCCAGCTTTCCTTTTACCCCCTCAGGAGGAGCTGAGCCCCACAGCAGCTTCCCAAGCTATTTGGGAGGCCCTTTTGGCCAGCAAGGCTCTACCAGAAAATCTCCAAGAGCAGCCGAAAATTGAAGGCCAATTTCCCCATCCCACCACTGCTCCCACCTGCCTGGAAGATGCCGAGCAGCTCCGAAACCTCGGATTATTATTTCTTCCAGATGCTCCCCTCGTGCAGGGCTGTCTGCATGCCTTGGAACCATTAACATTCCAGCCGAGCGTTGGATCTCTCCTTTTGCCATTTCCCTTCCCTGTCCACAGCCACGATGGAAGAGCCCAGCAGCAGGATGGAAGGGCTCGGGAATGGGCAGGATGGGAAACAGGAGGAACATCTGAAAAAGGGCAGGAGCTGGGAAATGTGGCAGAACATCTGGGAGAAGTTAAATTTCCATTGCTCTGCTGACAACAGCTGGATCTTGTGTTCAGCTCTTCCCTTGCCGGGACAGCCAGGCTGAGAGGCTGCTTTGGGAATAACAGATGGAAAATCACTGAGGGAGCAGCAGAGGGAAAAGGAGCAGGGTTTTGTGAATCCTGATGGATTCCTACTGGATCCAGGCTGTGCAGATGAGGCTCTGTGTCCCCGGGGATCAACACTGCAGATCCATCACTGCTGTGCCTGGGGAGCTGCTGCAGGGATCAAAGAAATAAAATAAATAATAAACAAACAAATAAAAGAAAAGAAATAATACATAAATAAAATGAAATAAATAATAACAGGAAGCTGCCAGACTCCTGGTGTTTGATTCCTGATCCTCATACTCCCACTGCAAACCTTCCTCTTCCACTGTTCCTGTGCTTGGAGAGAAACCTCCCAGGCGCCTGGCAAATGGAATTACAACATGCCCATACCCAACCGTGGAGCTCAATCCAGCTGCATCTCCAGCTCTTTTCCAGAACATTCCCCTGCCACTCTTGCCTTTGCCAATTCCAGTGCAATCCAATATAAAATCCATCCTGTTTCACCCCCCAGCTCACTGCTGGCATGCAGGAATGGCCTGGAGAAAGTGCAGAAAGCCACAGGGCACGTGGCTGCAAAGCTATTTTTTCCAGGTATTTCATTAACCCAAGAGAAAGCAAGGAGATTTGCTGGATTTTAAAAAGTTCCTTCGGATATTTTCTAAAATCAAGCAGCCCTGCAGAATTAGCAGTGACTCCTGGATTGCAGCTAGCTGTCATCCTCCAAATCTGCTCAAATGGCTGGGAAGTGTCTTCCCGGGGAGAATCAAAAGATGACAGGAGAATATTTCTCAACCTAGTTCGATTGCACGGGGATTATCAATAATACAGACATTTTTGGGCTCAGGGAACTCACTGCTAAAGCCAAATCACTTCCCTGACTGTGGCCAAGCACATTCTCCGTGCCTGGATTTTCCTAGGGATATTCAGGAGTGACCTTTAAGATCTCAGCCTGTGTGTTTGTGCAACCTAGAAAAACCAAGGTAAAGCGGAGATTCGACACATTTGCCCTTTGCAGCAGAACTCTGGGCTGGTTTTGTGCTGGGTTCTACCAGAGTCACTTGTAAATAGTGATTCATTCAGAGCTGCCCTTTTCCTTCCCAAACTTCACAAAAAAAAATTATAATAAATTATACATTATTATATTATACCATACTA
>VZRM01007356.1:199793-262918 GCA_013397955.1 Grantiella picta
CAGGGACACGGCAGGGACAGAGCAAGGACAGGGCAGGGACAGAGCAAGGACAGGACAGGGACACGGCAGGGACAGAGCAGGGACAGGGCAGGGACAGAGCAAGGACAGGACAGGGACACGGCAGGGACAGAGCAGGGACAGGGCAGGGACAGAGCAAGGACAGGACAGGGACACGGCAGGGACAGAGCAGGGACAGGGCAGGGACACAGGGCCACCTAGAGGGGAATGGGAAGGAGGAGGAGAGGAGGAGGAGAGAGGGAGAAGGAGAAGGAGGGGAGAGATGGAGAAGAGAGAATGAGAGGAGAGAAGGAAAAGAAGAGGAGAAGGAGGGAAGAAAGAGGGAAGGAGAGAAGGAGAGGGAGAAGGAGGAGAGGAGGAGAAGAGAAGGAGAGAAAGAGAGGAGAGAGAGAAGGAGAGAAGGAAAAGGACAGAAGGAAAAGAAGAGAAAGAGGAGAGGAGAAGGAGAAGGAGAAGGAGAAGGAGAAGGAGAAGGAGAAGGAGAAGGAGAAGGAGAAGGAGAAGGAGAAGGAGAAANGGAGAGAAGGAGAATGAGAAGGACAAGCAGAAGGACAAGGAGAGAGGGAGAAGGAGAAGGAGAAGGCAGGAGCTCTCTCAGCCATCCCCTGCAGCACCCAGAGAGGTTCCAAGCCTCTCCTGGAACCCCAGCGACAAAACCAGAGCCGGGTCCAGAGGGAAGCTGCGGCTGGGAGGATAAACAGGGGGTGGGAATTGTCCCTGGATGTCACCCCGTGGGACAGCCCTTCCCAGGGAGCGGCTCTGCCCGGGACAGGTTCTGCAAAGCAAAGGGCACCGATAAAAACTCGTAAAGGGTGTGAAATCTAAAGTTCAGTTCCGTGTCCATCTCCCTGTGCTCGGTAAACTCCGGAGCTGGGTTTTTCCACCCCTGGAAAAGCTGCAGGGCGTTTGCAGCTGGGGATGATTCCCGTGGGATGGAAGGAAGGGATGTGCCCTGCTCCAGGCTGAGCTCAGCCCCAGCTCCCCTGGCTGGGGGGTGTTGGTGTTCCTGGCTGGGATTCCTTCCAGGGCGCATCCAGGGTGTGCTGCCCCGCGAATATTCCANCAGCTCAGGATGCAGCTCAGCCCCTGCTCCTCGCCCGACCCAAGGCGTCACCACCCAGCAGAGACAACACAACACTCAAAATGCAGAAACTCCTCGCGAATTCACCTAGGAAAGTGGATTTATGGGGAAATTCTGATGCTGCTGCTTGGCTTCAGCGCAATATTCCCATTGCATGATCCTCGCGGGATCTTTGCCTTCCCCAGAGGATCTCAGGCACGTCCCAGTGGTGCTTTGAAACGAGAAAGATCAGCAGGGACAGCAGGGGAAAGGGGAAAGGATGATCCCAAACCAAGGATCCCAAACCAAGCCAAACCATTTTTCCATTTTAAATGCAGCCTCAAATTTGTCATGATCCACAGAGCTGCATCTGCTGGGAACACACAGGGAACATCAGCCTCACACGGGCTATAAATAGGGGTTATTTGCATAACGAGTTGCAGAATAATGTAATAAAGTACAATTTTCATCTGTCTGACAGCTCTGCCTGAAATCTCCCCATTAATCCATTAGAACTCTTCTCCCAAACTCCCCTGGATGGTTGATTTTTGCCCTTCCCAGGGCTCTGCCTGACACTGCTGTGCTCCACGAGGATGAAATCTCCCTGCCAGCATTATCAATATCCACAATTCTCAATACTCCCCATTCTGTCAGCAGCATCCCCACTTGCTCTTTTTTGGCTGTGGCTGACAGGGCTGCAATTTTTGGTTTTTGGGCTAAGTGAGCCCAGATGCTGCTCACAAACAGGGCACAGATCTGTGGGGAAATGGGGCTGTTTTTAAATGGGGTTTCTGACTAATTTGCAGCCAGTTAGTGATGTCATGGACCTCGAATGTCAGAAAATCCCAATTCTCCAAACCACCAAACTCTTGCTTTGTGTACTGAAGTGAGGGGAAAAGAAAAGGGCTGTGGAAATTTGTATTTTTCACATGTGGCTGGAGTGGTTCAGCTCATGAAACAACAGCCTGAGGGGTTATGGGGAACTTTGCAGGTTTGGGGTGGAAGTGACCTGAAAGATTATTTAGTTCCAAGTCTCTCCTTAAGGTGCTGACAAAATCATCTTCATTGTCACCTGTTCCCCAACAAAACCAGGGTTTCAAGGAAAAAAGCAGTGGGAGGACAGTGAAACCGAGCGTGGTGTGCTGTCCATGCACAGCCTCCCCTCTCCTGGCCTCCCTGCTCCTTCTCCAGAGCATGAAGGGATTTCCTGGGCAGGATTTCACACTTTTCAGGCTTTTTGCTCCATTTTTCCAGGAGATCACACGAGTGGCTGCAGCTCTCTGGTGCCTCCTGGGCTCCTCCAGTTATCCCAGCTCCACCTCAGCTCTGCTCCGTTGGTATCTTCCTTGGAGCCAAAGACATCCCACTTTCCCGATGGTTTTGGCAAAAAAAAAAAAAAAAAAAAAGAAAAAAGGAGAAGATTTTCCCCTCACTCTGCTGAGGTTCAAGTTCTCCTCCAGGTCTAACTCTCGAGGGGAAAACCTGCTGACAAAATTCTCTTTCTTAGATTTTTTCCCCCTGATTTAGACACAGAATCATTTGAAACAAACCAACACGATGCTCTTTGGGTTTATATTTTATAACCTTTTGGTTTGGGTCAAAGTAAACTCCAGCAGGAATTCCAGGAGAATTCCCTTCTCTGGGAACAATTATGAACTTTAGGGAGGCATTTCCAGTGCTCCCAGGAAGTGATGAATATTTAAAATCAAGGTGCAACAGCTGTGATCCAACAGGTTCTCTACATGACTTTGCATATGTTATTTCTTCTCCTTTGGAAAAGAAAAAAATGAAATAAAATTTAAAAGTAAATTATTAATGTGTGTAAATCACCCCCTGGCTTGAGACATGTAGAACCCAATTCTTCTTCCATTGAGATAATTTCAGTTTAGGCAAAACTTCTAGATTTTCAAGTTGATCCCAATTTCTTTTGGTTAGCAGGCAAAAATCCAAACTGCAGCCAAAGCAAGATGCAGTGCCTAGTCAGAGCAGTGCAATTCTCCCTGCAAAAAAGGGAATAAATTGTTCCCATTTTCCCTTCTGAATATTCCAGAAAACAACCTGTGACCACCAGGAACATCCCGGGAGCTGCACAGGGATTTGGAACAACACTGAGTTTTGTTCCAGCGTCTGGCTCTCTCCATCATTTCCAGCAGCATTTTTTCCCCTGGGTGAAGCAAATTAAAATCCACCAATGGTAACATTAAAATACTTGATTCAAACCTCCCAACAGCACTGAAAGACAATGAGGTTGTGGCAGACTTACAGTGGTGAAAGAAAGGGGGAAATAATGTAATTTGTATTCCTAGGAGAGAGGAGCTGCTGTGGCTCTGGCTCTGCCTGGGGATGGTGCTTCTCCAGCCCTGTTCTCCTCAGTTCCAGCAATCCTGCGAGTTTTCCTGGAAAATGGGAGCAGCTGTCAACAAACCCATGGCTTGGTGGATCCAATCCATTCAGCAGACAGTTCTTTCAGGCAATTTTATCCAATGGCCACCCCAGCTGCTGCAGGCAGTGTCCCAGGCCAGGATGGGTATTGGGACACCTGGGACAGGGGAAGGTGTCCTGGGCTGGCACTGGATGGCTTTCAACCCCAAATCCCAAATTCCTGGGGTTGCAGGGCTGTCCCTGCCTGAGCTTCCCGAGGGTATTTCCCATGCTGCTGCTCCCTGGAATGGTAACTTTTCCGGCGGAGGCAAACAGCTCCTGAATGCCCCGCTGGTGTTTAATTCCATCTCCCGAAGGAGAGCAGGGAATCCTCGGGATGGAGAGCTTCTCGTTCCCTCGGCAGCCACGAGATGGCAAAAGAGCTTCGAGCATGAGCTCAACCCAGCGGCTCAGGGGCTGAGAGCTCAAAACCCACGGGAAATCCGACCTGGCTGTGCTTCCCAAATTTCCGTGGGGTCAGGGAGGAGATCCAGGAGATGGGAACGGCGCAGAGTGACCTTGGAGAGGGAAAAGGAAAATATTCAAGTGGCTTGGGTACCTCCAGGGATCCAGGGGCAGCCGCAGCTTCTCTGGGCAGCTGTGCCAGGGTGTCACCTCCTTCCCGGCCGGGAATTCCCTCCCAACATCCCACCCATCCCTGCCCTGCGGCACTGGAAAGCCATTCCCCTGCTGCTGGCACTCCAGCCCTCCGTGCGT
This sequence comes from Grantiella picta, assembly GCA_013397955.1. Taxonomy (NCBI): domain Eukaryota; kingdom Metazoa; phylum Chordata; class Aves; order Passeriformes; family Meliphagidae; genus Grantiella; species Grantiella picta. Next base: position 204,010 of record VZRM01007356.1, read on the forward strand.
TCAAGGAGCTCTCAGAAAATGTGAAACTCATTCCCGTTTCTGCTCCTCACGAAACCCCAAACTCCCATCTCCACCGGGAGATCCCGGCGCTGATCCCAGACCTCCTGCCCTTCCCATCCCGGGATTTTGGGATCTCCCCGCGTGAAAACCACATCCCCATTCATTTCCCTGCTTTCCCCATCATTCCTTTAACAACCTTTCCCAACAAACCGCTAACAAACTCACACCAGCACAAGGTTGGCGCTAATTAAAACCGGAGCTGGTGTAATTAGTGAAGATGTGAACACTCCTGGCGCTCTCAGTAACGTGAGGAGTGTTTCACCCCAAACCGAGCTGGATTTCAAACATCCTTCGCAGAAATAATGGCATTTAGAGCTTTCATTTCCCGAGGAAAGCACATCGGAGCGCAAACATCCTCCTCGCTGCGACCCTGAGCACAGATTGCTGCTGCTGCTCTTCTGTCAGCACATTTTTGGTCTCTCAGCTCTCTCATCCCCTGCCAGGAGCTCCGAGCAGCTTTGGGAAGCCCAGCGTGCTTTTGGGAGCTGTTTGCGATTGAAAACAACCCCAAAACTCCCCCGTGTTTGAACCCTCAGCCCGGACTGACTGGGATCCCTCCAGGCTCGCAGGAATCGCCAAAATCCCGGGATTTGCTGCCGCCAGGTGGCTCCGGGATGTTCCCATCCCCAGCACCAGGGAATGGCTTTTCCCCCAAATTCAGAAAGTTGCGATTTCCTCTGTGGTTCCGATGAGTGAGTGGGGGAAGCAGATAATCCCTGAGGCACCCAGGATGGAAATCCAGAATTCCCGAGCTGCTGAGCACAGGGAGAGACATCCAGAGGGTGCTGGAATTGCAGCAGGAAACAATCCCAGAGACATCACACTAAGGGGTTCTGTTCAAGGAAATGAACCCTGAGCGTTTTAACTCACTTTTTCCTTGGCAGAGGGAAGAACACTCTTTTTCGACTGTTCATTTTCGACTCAGGGCTCGCTGTCCTTCAAATCCAATGGAATAACCTTTCCTTCCTAATGGATGCTGAAAAGCAATGGGATTCAAAGGGAAAAGGACTTTTTAAACTGTTGCAGATTTAGCACCTAAGGAATAAGCAGGAAAACTCCTCTGAGACACGAGGCAGCAGTCTGGCTTGGCAAATTCCCTCATTTTTTTTCCCACTTGCTGAGCCACAGGAGAATCCAGGAGTAAAATTTAGATCGTTTATCACATCCTGAGCTGGAGGGAGCAGCTTCTGGCCACTGCAGAATTTATTAATTAACACAGGCTCTTGGATAACTTTCACAGCAGATAATAAGCAATGAAGCTGACCTAAAGCCCTAAACGATTGAAATATTAACATTATTAAGAGTTGAATGGTGGCAGAAAGAAAAAGGTGCAAAAAACTCCCCAAACCCAAGGGGAATGATTCCCCCAAGGAAAGGGACTTGATTTCCCCAAGTCTGTTCATTTCTGCTGTGAAAAGCAAAAGCAAAAATTATTTTAATATTCCGCCCTTCCCTCCTCCTCCAAGGAAAATCAAATACTGTTTAAAATCATTCATTAAGCCAAGCAGAGCCAAGGGAAGACATATTTTTGCCATGAGGTCGAGTTTTGTGAGATCCAATTGGTATTTTTGCAGGAGATTTTGCCTGGGTTTCAGTGACTGCACAAACATGGGAAATAAATGAAGAAAAGAGAAGTTCTGGGGTGACTTTAGAGCCCCTTCCAGTCTTCAGAGGGAATTTGAAAAGGAGGAGAGCAACTTTCTTTTTGTGTGTGGAATTGATGTTGAAATAGTTTTGCAAATTAACTTTGGAAGGAGCAGGGATTTTACGGAGGCTCTGCCTGTCTCCTCCTCACCACTCCTGCTCCGCAAAAATCACGGATTTGGGGCAGATTGAAGTGCAAACAAAACCTTTTGGGGCAACTCAATTTGATCCCTAAAAAGCCTGGAATCACCCCTGGCTGAGTCCCGAAATCCCTGGGATCTCCCTGCTGTCCCTCACCCCTCAGCAAGGCACAGGGAAAGGCAGAGACCTTTGCTTGGAGCCAAATTTAAAACTGAGTCCAAAAAAAGCAACAATTCCATCACAGATCTCAATTTCCCTCCGGAATTGGTGAGGAAACCTCTGGAGGTTTTACCTGAGCACCAGAACCACATGAGGCCAAGCAGCTTTGAGAACAAACTGGAGCTATTTGGGGTTTGCACTGAATCTGATTCCCCACCTGAGCAAAGATCCTACACTGAATTCCATTTCCAGCAGTGGGAATTAGGATTTAGCTCCAGCAGGGCCAAGATTTTCTCCTCAACATCCCAACCACATCCCTTTTGCAAGGGCTGGAAATAGATTGGCTCAGGAATGCTCTTGGATTACCAGGGCTGGGAACTTCTCGTCCCAAAGCAAACTGTCAGCAGGCCACGATTGCTACATTCCAGGGGGAAGCAAAGGCAGCTGAACCAGGACAAGGAATTTGACTCCATTTGCTCCTTTGGGAAGCTCATTCCCAAAACCATTTCCCCAGCCATGCTGCCCTCCCAAAGAAATGCAGCTCAGAAGTGACCCAGGGGTTTGTTTTCCTCGGAGTGAATTCCCTGCTTCCCCAGCGCTGCTCATTAATCTGACAAACGGCCCTGAAATGTGGAATAAAACAAATGACATATTCCTTCTGCCCGAAATAAATGTCATTGATTAGGGCAAATGAAAATATCACTCGGCCCAATGATGACAAATTTTCTGGCTGTGCTCCTGCCAGGCCGAGAAGCTGTTCCATTTGGGAACAAGAGCTGCTGGCAGGGGCTGGGGAGGGAGCTGCTTGCCAAAGGGCTCCGTAGGAAATGAAATAATTGGGAATATTCACTAGCAGGAAAAAGAAAATAATTGCTCTCTTTGGTGCACCAAAGAAACCCAAAGCTCCTGGAGTCAGGCTGGGGGTTCTGACGTGGGAGCAGAAATTTTGTTGGGATTTTGCCCCTGGAGGAGATCTCTGGGGAGAAGCACAGTCCTTGCCAATCCCAGGAAGCTCCACAATATAAATATAAATACAAACACAAATATAAATAATTTATAAGTATCTAAAACAGGAGCTGTGGAGGATTTCTCACCCAGATCCTGATGATTTGAAAGAATTCTGCTCAGTGGAGCTGTGCTGCCTTTGTCCCACAGGAGGAACTTCCTCCTTTCCCAGCAGAGGATCCTACAAAACCCAGGGACTGTTTGCCCCACTGCAAAAATAAAAGTTGCAGGAAACATGAACATGAAAAATATTTTGTGTTTATTCCCTTGACATCCAGCCAGGGTTTCTGGAGTGGCTGTGCTGGGCTGGGGGTGGAGAAACCTGGGGTGTCAGGGAGGAAATTCAGCATTTCCCAAATCCCTGTTTTATCTCAGTTTGAAGATCCCTCCAGCATCCTGGGTCTCATTCCCCACTGCAACTTCTGCTTTCCAAACTCGAATCCTTGTTCATTACAATGAACTCAACATTCACATTTATGGGTTCAGCAGGTCTTAGGGTGGTTTGGAAAGCCTGAATAATTCTTAACGTTGATTTAAGAGTAATGAATGTGTTGGTTTTATTTCTGGAAAACATTTAAAATTATTTTTAAATATTAATATTTATTGATTACTAAATGATAATTTTTAATGGTACCTCCTGGGTGCAGACTCTTTCAAACACACTGTAAAACCATTTCCCTAAATCAAGTTATGTTGGTTTTTCCCCCATTTCTGCTCTGTCTGTTTGCTGCATTTTCCACCAATGGATTTGAAATAATCCCCTAAAGAAATCAGCACACCCAAGGCTCTGTAAACTCTCAAAGCCTTGATTTCATACTTAATTAGTAAAAATTACACTAAAATTACCCAACTTTATTCTGTTCCACTGGCTGCTTTCTGCCCACAATAATCACGTTAAGCTCTTCATTTGGCCATGGACAAGATCTCCTCACTCCTTTAATTTCCCCCCTCGTTCTTTCCTAATTCCCAGGAGAGAGCCAGGGATGATACACAACTTCACAATTTGTTTTACAACTCGGAATGAAGATGAAGTTGTTTGGAAAAGCCCTGCAGACACTGAGGATTTCCCTGGGAGGGGAGAGGATCATCCGATGTGGTGGAAATGAGGACTGAAGGAAAGGCCAAAAGTGCGCCAAGAATAAAAAAATCTGCATTAATTTGTCTTAAAAACCCCAAAACACAATAAAAGCAGAGGACAGTAAACAAAAAAACCCAAAACGACCTTAAAACTCATCCCAGTGCTCCTGACCGGGACTGACAAGAGGAGAGCCCAGAGAAGTTACAAGTGAAATGATCGCTGCCCTAAAGGCCTTTCTGAAGTGCAGAGAGCTTTGCCTCGGGAGCAGCTGAGCGCCAGGAGATAATGGAGTGTAAATCCCGAGGATCAAAGGGATCCTTCCCTGTCCATCTGCAGTTAGCCAGGAACAGCTCCACTCCAGCCTTTCCAGTCAGCATCCTTTCACCCTGGATGGACAAGGAAAATTCCTGTTTGCCAGGAGGAACAGCACGGATCTTCCTCATCCCAGCTCGGGAGTTGGGATTTGAACACTCACAGCCATCATGGAAAGCAAATCTGAGCATTTTCTGGCAGAGAAACCACAGAAATCTCCAGCTGTTTCCTCAGCTGCTCACGAGTGAAATGTTCATTTTCTCCCTGCTCCTCGGAGTTGTTGAGGAAGTCAATCCATGGCTTCCCAAGGTGACCCATGGCGTGATGGACAAACATCCAACCCCTGTGGAACTCGGAGACAGAACAGCTTTGTCACCAGGCTCTGAAGGAATCAGAGATTGTTTAAAAATACAAGATATCCAGGGCAAACAACTCAAACTTTCTATCCATGGGGTGTTTGCCTGGCTGCCCAGGTAAATTCCACTTTTTCTACCCAGAAAAAACCTCTCCTGGCAGAAACTGTTCAAAAATCTCTCTTTGTCCAAGACTTTTGGATATTAATGGCCAGGCTGGAAAAACAGCTCCACATTTCCCACCAGCCTGGTGTGCTCCAGCAAATGCTGATGACAAATCCGCTGATAAAATGAACAGAAACGTGGAGCAAATCCTACCTGGAAGGTTTCCCTGGATTCTTATCCTGGGGAGAAACACAGCAGGATCACCCAGGAGACCCAGGAGTGATTATTCCCATGGTTTGTTATTCCCATGGCCCTTCCCCTTCTTTCCCCTTCCCCTTCCCTTCCCTTCCCTGTTCTCCTCTGCTCTGACTCTCCAGGAATTCCCAGATTCCTCTCGGAGTTTCCAGCTCAGCCTGCAGAAAAGGGATCCAAACCAACCCCAGCTGAGCTCTGCTCCTGCCCTGAGCCACCTGCAACTGCTCAGGGCTGAGAGGAACCTCGAGATAAGGACATAAAGCCATAAATCCCATCCCAAAGGATTTGCCCACACGGAGCTGCTGGGGAGGAGCAGCATTCCTGCCCAGGGGTTGGGAAAGGCTGGATTTATGGCTCCTTGTGCAATCCCATGGCTTGGCTGCTGAGGAAAGCCTTTCCTTAGGACCAGAGATGTGTCAGCCGAGCCTAACTCTGAGTTTAAATTAACTTTTCTCCAATATCTCATCCATTTAATGCCAACTATATTTGGGGGAAATATCTCAGTCTCAAATTATGACTTATGTGGATCTCTTTTAGAACAAATCTCCAATTTCTGCCGCTGATTCCTGCTGTGCCATAATTTAGCCTTTTAATTTCTATTTATTCTGCCCTCCCAGGTTGGTTTCCCTGGATCTGACCACTCAGGACACACAGGAGGTTTTCCAGCCGGGATGAGGGTGGTTCACACAGTCAACATCCCCCATCCCATGGGGCTTTTCCTGCTCCCTCCTGCTCTCTGAGCAGCCTGGACTCCTCCTGGGAGTTCTGGAGTGATCCAGCTCCACCAGCAGCTTCCAGTGCCATGGGAGAAGGGAGAATGACATTCCACAGGGACAGGGCAGCAGCTCTGTGTGGAGTCACATTAAAAATCCAGGGATTCCCTTTCCTTCTCCTCCTTGTCCAGCAATATTCCCAATGCCCTGGCACAGGTATTTTCCAAGGCAGAGCAGCTGCCCAAATGCATGGAAAAGCAGACTGGGGGCAGAGGTGGAGCAGCAAAGGTTTGGATATGGATTTGTGGGAAGGTCATCCCAGCAGGAACCTGGAATTCAGCATTAAAACCATTCCCTGTGTCCTGTCCCTCCATCCCTTGTCCCCAGTCCCTCTCCAGCTCTCCTGGAGCTCCTTTAGGCTCTGCAGGAGCTCTGAGCTCTCCCTGGATCTTCTCCTCTCCAGGTGAACATTCCCAGCTCTCCCAGCCTGGCTCCAGAGGATCTCCAGCCCTGCAGCAGCTCCAGGATCTCCTCTGGAATCTCCAACAGCTCCACATCCTCCTGCTGCTGCTCCCCAGGGCAGGAGCTCTGCAGGTGAAGTCTCACCCGAGCACAGCAGAATTCCTCTCTCCTGCTGCCCAAGCTGGGATCTGAGCTCAGGAGGCTCAGGATCCCAGAGGATGGGCAGACATGGCTCTCCCAGGCCTCCTGCCCACCTCTCAGTGCAGGAAGCTGTGAGCAAAGGCAGCTGAGCTCCCATAAAGGATATTTTTTCCATAAATCAGATGTTTTGCTCATTGCCCAGTGGCTCCAAGCACCCTCAGCAATCCCACACTGCTCCTTCATCCCATGGAGCAGCAGCTCTGCCTCCCACAGCTCCCATCACACACTGAGGGGATTGGGAACCCTTGTTACCCTTGCTCCTGTCAGTGGCTGCTCCAAAATATTATGGGTTTTCTTTAAAAACATGGAAATACTCACCAAACCCATTGGATTTCACAGACTTCCCCTGGGATTTTTTTAAACCATGGAAATAATTCACCGAACCCATTGGATTTTAAAGATATCACCCAAGACTTTTTTATACCATGGAAATAACACACCAAACCATTGGGTTTCACTGATATCACCTGGGATTTTTTTAAACCATGGAAATACCCACCAAACCCATTGGATTTCACAGATATTTCCAGCAGATGCACATCCTGCTCCCAGCACCACTCGTGGTTTACAAACCCACGTGTTCCTTATAAATCCAGCAGAGATTTCTGCTTTAAAATTCCTCAGAAGAGCATAAAAATAACCCAAATTCTCCCTACAGCTGGAGGTTGCAGCACTGGAGAATATTCCTTTGTGCCTCAAGGTCAAAACTCATTTCCCCAGAGTTGCTGGTCCCTCTGCAGGAGCAGATAAACCACAGGATTTAGGGTAAAAATCAGCAAATTAAGGCCCAGAACCAGCTCAGCACCATTCCCAAAGATGCTGCACTGTTAAATGGGAAATAAAGGACACCACAGATGCTTCCAATAATTCCAGTTTCGAGTCAATTTTCCCTCCTTTGTCTCACAGAGCTTTTGATGTGCAATCCCCATGTTGTGTCTCTCTCTGTTTTTAATAATTTTCTATTACCTCAGCAATATAAACTGCGCTGCACTGGGCTGGACTGTAATCTGGGGGAGATCAAACAGGAGAAATCCGATGGGCTGGAGAGTTGACCCACTTGGGGCAAAATTCCCTCTCCTCCTATAAAAAATAACCCAGAGCAGGACTAAATTTGCTGTTGGATTCCACAGACATCACATCTCAGAGGCTCCAGGCCCACAGAAAGGGCATTTTCCTGGTTTTTCCATGGATGTTCTGCAGCAGAGGCAGCTGCTCATCCCACAGCACCGTGAATTCATAAAGAAACTCTGGTTAAAATGTTGGAACACACGAGAAAGATGCTGTCATTCTTTTCCTGCAGATGAAAAATATTACCTTGTTTTCATCTAGAGAAGTAGTTTTGGGGGAAAAAAAATTGTACTTTCTGTACCAAAAGTGCTCTTTAGAGCAACTGTGTTCAAATGTCTCTTTCTGCTGGCTCAGGACTCTGCTTTGTAACTCACTGCTCACATCAGAACCACCTGGGATTTTGGGCTGCACCATCAAATCCCTCAAATCTAATGAGATTTTGGGAAGGAATTATTGGAATTGGCCCTGGGATGGAATTCCCAGAGAAGCTGTGCTGCCCCTGGATCCCTGGCAGTGTCCAAGGCCAGGCTGGACAGGGCTTGGAGCAGCCTGGGATGGTGGAAGGTGTCCCTGCCGTGGGATGAGATTGGATTTAATGTCCTCCCAACCCAAACCATCCCCTCCGGATGCTCAACCCCTTTGGGAGGAGGCACAGCAAGGCTCAGACACCCCAAGAAGGCTAATCCTGCCACAAATCCTGCCAAAAATCCAAGTTCCTCCTGACAAATGAATGTGCAGGAGCGAGAGCCAATGGCTGTGGAAGGTAAACACACATTGCAGAGCTCTGCACCCAGCGTGTGCTCATTGAACCATCATGCTTCTCCTCCTGGCAGGAAGGTCTGAGATTCGTGGATGTCTGAGCTCTCCTGGTGAACAAGGACAGGGAATTGAGGATTTCCAAGCCTTCCTGGAAATCTTTCTTCCTGCAAAGCGAGGCACAGATTCCCTCCTGACCACTCCCCATGCCCTGAATCAACACCTGCTGGTAAATCCTCAGTTTTCCAGCCTCCATTTCTGCACAGGCAGCTCTGGGCTTCCCCTCTCAGTCCAGAGAATGCAGAATTCCAGCCTGATCACCCCGCTGTGGGAACGAAGGATCCAAATCCCCATTTCAGAGCCTGCATTGCAGCCTTTCCATCAGCAAATGTTTATTCTCTTTCAGAGCAGCACCACCAACCTGGAGGGGATGAGATTGTCCAGATTGAAGGCTCAGTAAACAGTGTTTATCCACTTTTATTCCCAATCCTCCAGAGTTTCTCCATCCAGCCAAGACTGCTGCATTTCCAACAGCCTTGGCTGTGCTCTGTCCTTGCAGGATGAAGGGATGATGATTTAATATCTGAAATATTCCCTCTCCCTTTGTTTGCCACAAAACCACCTTTCATCCTATGTCTGCATTCCCACCTGAGCAGTGATTCCTTAATTTCTGGCAACATTTCTTTTCCACATTATCTAATTTTTTTTTTTTTTTTAGATTTTTCCCTCTCATCTCTCCCTGAGGAATTCCTGCCTCTCTGCTTTACCTCCCTGTGCATCAGGTGTGAGCCAGACTGTGATTTCACCCTCAGAATTCCCAAATTTTCTCTGCTGAGAGGGAGAGGTTTTCCCAAGGGTTTCCAGGTGTGTTGTTCGTCTCTAAAAATACTTTAACCTCGAGGAGACCCAGCTTGGAAATAAAGGAGAAACCTCAAACCGAGCTGTGAGTGGTTTGAAGGTAAAACCACAAAGAGTGTGAGGAACTATTTTATGATCCCACAGATGCTCCTTAAGGATTAGGTTATTCCTAATTCCTGATTTTTATCCAAGGATAAAAATGCCCAGCTCAGCTTGCCTGGAATCTGAATCCATTCCGTGTCCTTCAACCATTTCAAGACGGAGGAAATGCCGATGTGTTTATGGCAAAACAAGGTTTTAATAAACAGCAGCATAAAATAATCAGTGTTTAATGTCACCTCTGGCACGTGAAATACAAAAATGCACATATCTCAATTATAAAATAGCCTTTGTTATTACATTTTTTTTTCCATGCTCGCCTAATTGAAATGCCCGTAATTAATAACTCAATCATCAAGTAATACAGTGATTAAATGCATGCAGTGAAAACAAAAAGAAAGATATTTGTATAAGGTAGTGGCTGAGTATCACCATAATATATTTCAGGAACATCTACATCAGGGTAAAAATCAAAAGAAACAGCCCAAGATATAAAATGCAGAGATGTATTTTCACTTCTGCTGTACAAAAAAAACATCATCACACTTTTGTGCAAAAAAGATAAAAATAAAGTCCTATTATACAACATTGTCAACTGAGCAAAAGATTGTTTTCGTGGACAATAAAAATATTATTCAGTACAAAAGAAAGAGTCTGTGGAAAAATGTACCTTACACAGCATGTGTGTAACTCATTAAAGTGGTTTCAAATGAAGCATCTTGGTTGGTTCTACCTGAATGGGGTTTTTAATGACACGAATGGTGCATTTCTAAGTGGAAAATCAGCGCTAATTCACATTATTAGACACAATTGCTATCGATGGATTTGCTGCCTGATGGAATGTGAGTCTCCCTTTTTCCAGGGTTACTGGAGTCAGAGTCACTGAAACGACAACAATAAATATTCCTGGGAAAAACTGATTGTCATCTATAAAATTGTGGTTTGGAGCTTTTCCATTACACAGTTGCATAGCAACAAAAGGATAGAAAATTCCTGCTTGAGCGACTCGATCACGAAATGTTTTATCTTTGAAGAAGTTGATTCAGGTTCTGAAATTAAAGCCCTTTAATTTCATTTCCTTTAAGGCAATTCCTTTAAACTCCAGCTGTCCTCAGCAGCCAGCAGCAGATGAGGTTTGTAGACTGCAAGTTAATAACTTGAGCATTTGTGCTGTCACAATAAACGACATTTTTCAGTCTGAATCTGAGCTCAGACTCCCAACTAAACCAAAGACCAAAATCCCACCTGAAGTAATTTATTCAGCTCTCAGATCACATAATTGAAACACAATCCAAGACTGCAACATTTACAAATATTCTTCCCTATCGGCACTGAAATTGCACACCCAGATCTCTAAATCTTTGCATCTCCCGAAAAAAGAGACAAATATTAACAGATGGTTTTTCAGTATTAAAAAAGAAGCTCCTGTGCTTTAAACCACGCCGGAGGTTTAAAAAACTGTGAAAAAGTGTCAGATAAAATGTTTTTATTTTTAAAAAAATCCCAAATTCCCTCTTCCCCTCTTTGAATTGTCGGTGGCACTTGGAGAAATGTGGCCAAGGCTGAGGATTCTCACCCCGAGGATCTGTCTGGTTGCTCCTGCCCACCCTGGCGAGCAGTGAAACTTCACAGAAGACACTTTGCTGCAATGTCTGTCCGACAACCAGAAGGATCTTCAATAAAATATCCCAATAGAAAAATCTTTCCCGCCTCTTCCCGCTCCGCGTCGCCAAGAGTTCTATTTACAAAGGCCTCGCGTATTTACAACTCCGCCGAGATCACCGAGTCGTTGGGTCCGTGCATGCTGGAGTCTCCCAACAGGGAGGACTGCTTGGAGTCAATTTTGTAGGGTTTCTGAGTTTTATTGCCGAACACCGCGATCCCCATGCCCGCCGGGTGGCTGGGAATGGCCATGTGGGACAGCAGGGGGATGTTGGCCTCCTGGTTGGACCCCGACGACGGCAGGCTGGTGACGTGGCCCGTGCTGGTGGAGCCGCTGGCGCTGCTGGGGGAGCGGCTCTTGGGAGGGGGACAGTGCTGGATGACCCTGGGGGGACCCTGCGGGGGGTAGTGGGGCGCGGGGAAGGCGGCGTATCCCGGCGGGATGGGGTAGCCGTTGATGGGGATGTAGCGCTGGCCCTGCGGCAGCGGAGGCCCCATGAAGCCCGCGATCTGCCCCTGCGCTGGGAACATGTAGTTGGGGTACCTGGGGTTGCTGAGGTTGCTGACCGGGCTGGCGCTCAGCGACGTGGTCTGCGTGGTGGCGTTGCCGCCGGACGGCGTGGTGGAGCTGGTGTGGCTGGACAGCCCTTCCCAGGAGCGCAGCCGGGCGTGGATCTCCTTGAAGCGCGGCCGGCGGGACGGCAGGTCGTGCCAGCACTCCGTCATCAGGCCGTACATCCTGGGGGGACAGTCCTCGGAGCAGGGCAGCAGCTGCCGCTTGCGGATCATCTCGATCACCTCCTGGTTGCTGAAGCCGTAGTAGGGCTGCAGGCCGAAGCTGAAGATTTCCCACAAAACCACCCCGAAGGACCAGATGTCGGAGTCGGAGGAGAACTTGCCGTACATGATGGCCTCGGGGGGCATCCAGCGGATGGGCAGCAGCGACTTGTTCTGCACGCGGTAATAATCGGCCGAGTAGATCTCCCGGGAGAGCCCCAGGTCGGAGATCTTCACGTGCAGCTGCTCCCCGATCAGCACGTTGCGGGCGGCCAGGTCCTTGTGCACGAAGAAGTGCCCGGCCAGGTACTCCATGCCGGCGGCGATCTGCACGGCGATGTGCAGGAAATCCCCGTGGTCCAGGCTGGATTTCACCGTGCCGTCCTCGTCGCTGCTGCAGCCCACGTCGGAGTGCGGCGAGCGCATCACCAGGAACTCGTGCAGGTCGCCCTGGTTGGTGAACTCGAACAGGAGGCACACCGGCTGCTCCTGCGTCACGGCGCCCAGCAGGCACACGATGTTGGGGTGCTGCAGCTCGGCCATCAGCGACGCTTCCTGCTGGAATTCCGCCCACTGCTGCGGGTTGTTGAAGTCCTTGAGGGTCTTGATGGCCACGAGCTGCGCGTGGTCCATGCCCGGGAGGTAGAGGTGGCCCTTGTAGATCTTGCCGAAGGCGCATTCCCCCAGCTCCTCCATGAAGCGCACGGCGGAGAGGGGAAGCTCCTTGGCTTTACTCTGCGAGAAAAACAGCAAGGAAAGGTCAGGACTGAAAACGGCTTTCTTCGAGTGAAATGTCTGTGTGGGATGGGTGGGAGCAAAGCAGACCAACAATACAGGAGCGATGATCCCACTGGTGCCAAGCATGGCCTGAAGGATCCCAAAGGGTCACACCAGGATCCCAAACCCCTCACCCAGCTGCACCATGCTCAAAAAGTCACTTAGAATTGCTCGCCATCCTCTCCACAAGGTCATGTCCGACAAGTATTGGATCCAAATATACGCAGGAACCATCAGCATTTTGGCATTTAGCCTTGGGCATTTCTGTAGTTCCAATCGAATGTGACTAATTTCAGGAATTGAGGCAATTCCCATGCTTTAAGAGGTCCAAGGCTGAAGTGTTTTCTGTGCCAGGGCCTGGAGTTTTAGCAGGGAAAAAATTACTTTGTTTCAAAAACCATGTCCTTGTAGCCAATTCTCCCCTGACTTTGCTGTTAACCCTTCCAGGCACAGCAGAGCCAGAAAGGTTCCCACTATAGCTGTTCCCTCCTGAAACTCAGTGGCCAAAGGAGAAAGGCAAACCTTTTAAACGTTTATTGCCCTTTGGTGTGCAGATATTCACTCCTGGGCCATAAAGAACCTGCATTATTCCCCATTTCCACTTGTGCTTGTAACACCCAAACCCACTCATTTAGGGCCCTCAGTAAAGCCACAGGTAGTAATTTAAGGTTAATGAGTTTGGGATCTAGGATCTGTAAATTAGTGTAAACACTGGCATTTGCATTCCTGAAATCATGCAGGGGCAGCTTTCCAGTGGCAATGGGGGAAAAGAACTGACATTTCAAGTAATCATGGAAAAAAAGCCATTTTACCATGAATTAATTCTAATCGCATTGATCACTTATGACTTTTAGACAAACACTGCATTAATAATCATAATAATGATAATAATAATAATAAAGCCATTTAAGCAGGCAGCCCAGTAGACTGCACAGTGATGGCAGGAAATTAGCTATATTGTTGAGGAACAGATGGTTTATATTACCCAAATCCTTTAGGCTAAAACTTGTTTAGGTCTGGCATATTGTAAATTATATTTTAGTAATGAAAGTGAAATGACCTCAGTCTGACCTGAGCCTGGGTCTGTCTGTTTGAACCAACAGAGTGGAAAACTGGGGAAGAAAATGAAGTCATAAAGTTTTGGCAGGAAGGGCTCATTTGGAGGGAAGCAGTTGTAAATCTGCTCAGCTTTTGTTTGACAAGTATTTGTCACACAGGAGTGTCCAAAATGTAGGCAAGTGTAAAATACACAAGAGGCAGCAGGGCAGGGGAGAGAGAAAACCAACCCTTCCACCTCTTCCTCAGCCCCATGACAAGATGGCCTTTTAATTTATTATGTTTTTGAAGGTAATTAAAATCCCTTAAACTGGAAGGAATGCTAACATTCCTATTTATCCAAGCAAACAACCTCCTCAGTGGGAGCTTGGAGCTGAAATGTGTTTTTACCCAAAGCTGACATCAGTGCTGGCTACGTGATTTAAAAATAGGATTCCACTTCCTTTCCTTGGAAATATTGTTTGAAAGGCAATCAAAACATCGGAGACAGTGGGAAAATCCAGAATTAGCATAAATAAAATGAAAATATTCTTGGAGCGCATGACTGTGTGTGTGAGAGAGAGAATGGTCAATATTTGCAAACATTTCCAGACATTTCTGCTTTCCTATGATGTGTGTGCCAGCAGGAAAGGTGGGAATTGCAGTCTCAGTAAAAGGATGCTGACATTCCCATTATCTTCAGATTGCACCCCAAATTCCCAACAGAACAGGGAGCAAGAGGCAACCCCAAATTTAACAAAATATTCCAGGAGGTTGGATGCAAGCTGCAGTTTGGACACTGCCTTTGTTAAATTTTTTTGTACTGCTAGCAACATTTTGATATAAAGCTGCTCCAGGCTGCACGTGGGAGCTGAAATTGGGAACTTTAAAGGAAAATGAAGATCAATTCACCAGGCCAGTGTGTGTGGGGCTGAGAGACAGATTTTCACTCTGAGATGCTTCAAAAGAACACAGCCCATCAAATTCTGAGAGAACAAAGCCCATCAAGCTCCTGCAGAGCCATAAAATCCCCGGAGTTGGAAGGAACCCACAAGGATCAGGAGTCCTGGCATGGTGTGAAACACAAGGGAAATGCTTTTCCAGGGCATTGCTGTGCCTGGCGATGGCAGGATGATCCTTCCAGCCCTGCCTGGGTGACACAGCCAGGCTGCACATCCCACCAGGAAATCAGGAGCATGAGGCTGATCACATTTCAATCGAAATTATTTTTTAAAAACTCTTCCTGGGGCTGTGGTGAAATCAAGCAGCAGCAGCAGGAGCTGGGCTGGCCAGAGCTGCAGGCAGAGCTTTGGGGCTGTTTTGGTCATTTCTCCTTTTAACTGAAAGGATGAGCCTGAAAAACCAAGGAGCAAATAATTCCAAAAGTGCTTTCAGCTAAAAGAAAGGTGGGAGATGAACAGAGCAGAGCTGGGAAAAAACTCTCCTGAGGAAATGCTAAATCACATTTTCACCTGTGTTACTCTCTCACTTAAATTAGGTGTTTTAGAGATGCTTCCAGAAGAGGTTTCTTGCTTTATCACACAAAAACTCCAAGATTTCTCCAGGGAGATGGACACACAGGAATTATTTATGTTTATATAATNTATTATAGATTGATTTATTATTTGTTTTTATATATTATATATTTATATATTTTTATATTATATATTGTATAATTATATATAATATATTCTATATACTATATTTTATATTATTATTTTTATATATAATGTGCCCCTTGCTGCTGCTGAGAAAAGCCCTCACAAAAATCACACAAATGACAGGCTGGAAACCACCTGAACATCTCAGTGCTGAGCTGTTTGGATCATTTCCCTCCCTGCCCAGGGGGTGTGGCAGCAGCACTGAGGGATTACCTTTGGTTTGTAGGCGTTGAACATTGACATCTCCACGTTCTGCCCCCGCACGTGCTTCGGCTGCCTCTGCACTGGGGGGGATGAGGATTTCTGGTTGTTGCGACAGATGCAGATGAAGAAGAAGAGCAAGGCTATGGCCAGGGGAATGGTGACGCTTGGCACCAGGATGTACAGGATTTCCATTTTGTTCTTTTCCTTGGAATCCTTGTAATCTGGTTCGGGAAAAAAGAAAATTCCAAACCAACAATGAATAAAGCGTCCCACGGAGTCAAACACATCCCTGGATCAGCTAGAAGTGTTCAAAGGAATAAAATATCCAGTTTATCTGAAATCCACCTTGGATGCTGCTTTATTTAATTAATATTAAAAGAAAATGATTTTGTGGAGTAACAGTTCTGTAAGGACACACGGGAAGAGTCCCTGTAAGGTCAAACCTACTGCTGGTCAGGGAAGAGTGGAATGCTGTGAGGTGGTCATCGCTTGGGGTGGAATGAATTCATGGCCTGACAGATCTACAGGAAAGTGAATTTCCAAAATGCCTTACAGAACAAGCTTGTGGGATGTGCTCCTTGCCACGGCAGGGAGCTGGAACTGAATGGTTTTTAGGTCCCTTCCAAGTGAGACCATTCTGTGATTCCAAGAAACCCTCTGATGGGAATAAGGACTCCTTATTTTGTGCCTTGGTTTAAGGCAATTTACAGGAGAACATTCTGGAATGAGTTGCTTCCCTTCCAAGGTTCAACAGATCCCTTTGCACCAGTAAGGAATGGATAGACAGAGATGGAAATGGAAAAAGAACAGTTTACTATAAGCAGAGCAGCAGCAGGGTGAGGAGCAGGGATGGAAAGGAAGGATCGGGAAGAGGCTGGGAAGGATGCTGATGTGACACAATCCAAACTCTCCCTGCAATCTTTGCTCCTCCCAGGGCTCTTCCCAATTTTAGCCACACCATCCCCTTTTTGCCCAGGATATCCAACACTCCATCCCTCTGGCTGGCTCTGGGAAGAGCAGCAGGAAGGGGAGAGGCTTTGGAGGAGCTCAGGCAGCTCTGCCGGCGGTGACAAGGACAGATGTCCCGTGTGACAGATACTCCGGGCACAGGGACACTGCCACCTCCCTCTCTGCCCTGTCCCGGCAGCGTTCCCGAGGTTTAGAGTGGAATGACACCCGGATTAACACACTCACTGCAGGAGGGCTCCTGCAGCCCAGGGCTCGCTGCCTGTTCCTGCGGGAATTCGGAATGCCCGAGGCAGCCCCGGGGAGCCTGGGAGAATGGGGAATGTTTTATGATCCCTGCAGGGTCACCCTGCTCTGTCTGGCTGTGTTTTCCAGGCTGGATTTGTCCAAGTGCTCAGCGGCCCACACAGATCTCTTTGATGCACTTCATTAAACGCGAACTTGATCTGAAGCTTGGGCTTGACTCAAATTGTGACAGAGGCAAAGTTCAAATGGTTCTGGATGTCACTTTGCATATTCCCTCTCCTCTGCTCCCCCCACGGATCGTTCCTTCCAGACTAACTTGTGCCAGCTGGTTTGTAACTGAGAGGAAAAGGAGCCCAAATATTCCCGCAGCCTTTGGGAAACAGGAGAAGACTAAAGCACCATTCCTAGGCGGTTTTCCCTGTGCCCAGGGAGGCAGGGATTCACACTCTGCCCTTCCCTCTCCTCCCAAACCTTCCTAGGCTGGGCTTTGCTAAGCCTAATGCTCGGATTACCCTGTGTTTCACACTTCCCCACAGTCAGGTTGACAAACTTTCCTGAAACAAATCTCTCCCAGCCTGTGAGATACAGTTGAAGAAAGGAAAAGAAAGCAGCAGCACGAGGCAGAAGGAGACCTGGGCACCAGTTCATCACCTGAGCTATTCCAGTCAAAGGCAATTATTATTCTTATTAAGTAGCAGCCCCCGCCGAGAAGCCTCATTAGGTTAATGGGCTTCTTGGGAGCCACCCTAATTAAATCCATTTCCCATCTAGGCATGTCCTGGTGAGGCCGAATGCACAATACTGATTAAAATGGGCCTGAAATGGCTCTTTCAGCCAGTGCAAAACCAGCAGAATGCAAGTCCCACACGGCATTCTGGTTTTAATATGCAGATTAGCACTTAACAATTCAATTACGGCTCACCTGATCCAGCTCTGTTTGTATTTAGAATAATAAAGCCACAGAACAAGGAGTGCCATTGAAGGCAGCGGTGAGAGGTTTTGGCAATTAAAACCTTTGTCAGGAGTTCTCCAGGCCAGCCAGCCTATCTCAGTTATTAGCCAGCAAAGCTTTAAAATCAGAGACTTTGGCAAGGCAGCCAGAAGTGTCCTGATATTCCAGATCAAAAGCCCGAGCCAGGCCTGGCATCTCAGTGCCCATCTATAGGACATTGGCACGAGAATCTTCAGAAGAGTATTTTTTGTTATTTCTGTTGAAATAACAGCAGAAGAGATACAGAACTCTAAAAGGCTGGGGGAAATCCCAGAATTGTTGAGGCTGGAAAAGCCCTCAGAGATCAGCAAGTCCAACTGTTGAACCAGCAATGCCAACACTGCTCAGGCCTTGGTTAAAATACAGAAATAATCTTGCCAGCTCCTCTTAGCTTCATGTGAAGTTTGCAGAGCTGCCCTGGCTGGACTTTGGGTTTGCAAAATGAGCAAAAAGGGAAATTCAGCTCTCATTTGATTCTGCTTTTCAGAGACCTGGGGGAAGAGATTGGACAACCTGAACAAATGGCTCCTAATTGTTTTATCTGCATGTAGAAATAACAACATGGATAACAGGCCAAGAAAAAAAAATTTGCATGGACATGCCAGAAATAAACGCAGAAATGTTATGGAAATGCAAGGTTTCACACCAAATTTGATGGTGCCCACAAGTTGTCACAGTAACATTTACCTTTCCCCTCGGAAAGGAGATACCTTTGATGTTCCTGCTCCACAGCCAGAATCAAATTAAATTTTTTCTGGTTATGGTTATGAACATTCCTGCAGTGAGACATGTTCTGAGTCTGCTCCAAAGTCTTTTTCAATTAATGGAAAGATGGGAATCGATGCCAAAATGGGATCTAAATTATGTTCTTACTGAAAGGGTAGATCGGGGGAAGGCAGACAGTCTGGGCTCTATCTTGAGCATCTCAAACCCTCTCCCTGTTTTTGGGCCCCTTGCAAAGAGGAAAGCCATGGATGGCTGGAGAGTGTCCAGGGAAGGGAATGGAGCTGGGAAAGGTCTGGACGATCCCTGAGGGAGCTGGAAAGGAGCTCAGCCTGGAGCAAAGGGGATCAGGGGGACCTTGTGGCTCTGCACAGCTGCTGCCAGGAGGGGACAGCCGGGGGGTCAGGCTGTGCTCCAGGGAACAGGGACAGGAGGAGAGGGAACAGCCTCAGGCTGGGCCAGGGGAGGTTTAGATTGAACATAAGGAAAATTTCTTCCTGGAAAGGGTTTTCCAGCCCTGACATAGCTATCCAGGGTACTGGTGGAGTACCCATTGCTGGAGGGGTTTAAAATCCCTGTGGAGGTGGCACTTGGGGACATGGGGCAGTGGTGGCCTTGGCAGTGCTGGGGGATGGTTGGACTCAATGACCTCAGAGGGTTTTTCCAACCTTAACAATTGCATGTTTCTGTGATTCGGTTTGGCCTAAGGAGCAAATTGATTGCACTGATTGGAACAACAGCCTGGAAAGTCAGGAACACTTGTGCCAGACTGTTCCCTAGGAAATTATTTTCATGTCCCCACTTTGTCACCACAGGGACAGCAAGTGCTCCAAGGCCTCCTGGGAGCAGCGACAGCCAGCCTTTCCTCCAGCTCTGTTCCCAGCCATTCGAAAAGACACTTTGTGCACATTTCCCCCAGGATGTGACCAAGCCCTCCCCCTCTTTGCTCCCGACCCAGGTCACTCCTCACCGCAGGCGGGGACATCGCAGAGCTCCGACTTGAAGTTCTCATCCAAGGTGAAGCACCACGGGGCATCCTTCTGGTTGCCGGGGTTCCTGCAGTAGGAGTGTCCCCCGTTGAGCTCGGGGTAGCGGGCAGCAGTGAAGGTGTGGGTGTGAGGGTACTGCGAGTTCCAGGGCTGGCACTGGCGCCCCGAGCGCGTCACGCTCACCGTGCCGCGGTAATCCACGCCCGTGCTGTTGTAGCACCTGTGATCTGCAAACACAACCGAATCCCAAATGGTCAGTGCTGGCTGCAGCATCCATGGGGATGAGCTGTTGGCAATGATGGCAGAACAATTTTTGCCTTTCTCATTTTATGTATTTGTAGCCTTTACAGTACTTTTCCGACCCCCAGCTGGAAAGACCAAAGCCATTGCAGAGCTCCAAGCCCCGGGGGCACAAGGCTCCTCTCCTGTCTTGGTTCTTCCTGGGAACCAAGGCTGAGAACAAAACCTTCAAGAGACACTGTCATCAACAAGCCCAACTACTACCAAGGGCAGGGGGCTGCAGAGAAGGAGTTTAACCTGGAGAAAATTTCATCACCACTTGTCCCCCTAATTGATGCTTTTCATCAACTCTGCTAATTTCCTAAAACCAATAAAACTGTATATTCTTGTGGCTATTCTTCCATAACTGCCCCTGGCTCCAATAAAGATTACCTCCGACACTAAAATTATCTTGAGTTTCATTTCTAAAAAGTTTCATTTCTTTTTAATTTCTGAAAAAGGCAACAGTTTTTCTGGCACAAAGGGACCTGGTAGCCTAACTTGGGACCAGACCTGTTATTCCTCCCAGCAAACTCCTCTCTGGGAAGCCCAGTTTGACAGCAAGGGCTCCCAGTTTGCTGTGGCCACAAGGCAGAGCCTGCTTTGCATTCACATTCCTGGGGGGATTTAAAGCTTATGCTCCTGTAATGAAAACAGTTTATGCCAAACGTTTTTAATAAAAGATACACAAAAGAAGTCAAAACTACAGTGGGAAGCTGAATTGCAGCTGTTATTTTCAGAGGAAGGTGGGGAATTTGTGGGAGCCATGTTTTATGTTTGATTATTCAGATGTGGAAGGGTTGTGAACAGGATACAGCCCGGCCTGATCCAGGACAGAGCTCAGCCAGAGCCTAAATTTAGTCTGGCTTAGGCAGGGACAGCCATGGATCCAACCCTACAAATGTTCCTCCTGACAAGCATCCCTACACTGCAACCCTGGGAGGATGATGAAGGAGGCAGGGAGGATGAAGCCACCCACATTCCTCAGCATCTAAATGCTTACACTCCATCGATTCTTACCCCATATTAATTAGAAAAGACCTGAAAAGATCCTTCAGAATTCCTATCCCTGCTGGAGCTGGGAAATTCACCTGTCAAGCCCACTGGGATGCACAAACCCTTCCAGCCAATCTTTGCACAGCAGCATTTTCCCATGGAGAAGCAGACGTTTTCCACTCACTTTTATTGATGGGATCAGCCATGGGAATGCCGATGCGGATGCAGTTGACAGCCTCGGGGCTGTCAGGCTGAGGAAGATCCTCGCAGTTGGGCAGCTTCAGCCTCATCAGGATCATGGGGTTGGACCTGGCAAAGATGTACTCGGTCTGGCACAGGACGTTTTCCAGGATCTCACACTCATCCCGGCACAGATCCCGAGGTTTGGGGGCAGAGGAGGTCTCGTCACAGTAGGGGAAGGCGTAGTGGCACAGGGAAGGGATGGCAAACTGCGAGCATTTGTCCGACAAGTGGCTGGAGGTGCCGATCATGGTGAAGGCAGCTGGAAAATACAGCAAGGGTTTGACTTGGGAATGTGATTCCTGTGCTGCTGCATTCCCAGGAAAACACTCACTTCCCAGTGCAGCTGTGCTGTGATGAACAGGAATGCACAGCACTAATTACACTGGAAGTTATTAACGACGCTGATTTCACTGACAGGGGAAATATAGCTGGTTTTCAACATGGGATTGATGTTAAATGCATCACTCAACCCCCAAACTTAATTTTTTTTTTCCCCTCCCAAATAACTTATAATACTTTACAAATTCATGTCATATTTGGAAGCCTTTTGCCCAGCAGGTAAACCCCAAATTCCTGCAGAGTGACAGCACTGATTCCTTTGTGGAAGATGACAACTTTCATACAATCCCAAATAATATTTCTAATTAAATGCTGGAAGATTATGAGCTGACGGCTGCACATTGCCTTTCTTGGGGGCAATGAAGAGGTTATTTTTTTACAATGCTGACAGTGTTTGGAGACAAAGGAAGAAGAGAAATTTGGGATATTCTGACAGCAAGAAAAAAATCTGAATATAGATTACATGATTACTGTTGCTAGGATCTGGCCAAGGTAATTTATATTAAAAAACAGAGAATATAATATCTTTGAATTCAGCAAGCCTATCAGCACATCCCACAAAAATAATGACAACTGGTTCTTCACTAAATCCGAAAGAAAATCACTACCTGCTGGATTATTTATGCAGCCTTTCCCAGCACCTGAGTGATTCCAACCACTTAAAATCAACTAAGGCTGGTCCCCCTTTGCTTTCAAAATCAGCAGCACAAGGTAGCCTGGCTCTGAGTCACCCAGGAGCTGTAAACACAGAGCCGTCCTTCTTTGAAAATAATTTTTAGGTGTTCTTGGGGCACCTGGACGAGCATTGGGTGGGAAGATCATGGCAAAAGGGGATAACGAGCAAAGAAAAGTAGTTTATAAAAGTTATTTATTCCTGTTTATAAAACTCCAGCAGCTTTTTGGGAGCAGACAGCTCTGTGAGGAAGAAGCCAAGGTGTTTTTTACCCACCTGTAATCTGATTTTCTATCTCCCCCTGCATGTGCAAGGACTCCATGTAGATGGTCCTGTTCCCAATGAACCGGGCGCAGGCGATGCCCCTGTAAGGCTGGCAAAACCCATCCTCCTCATACTCATCCCTGAAACCAGCCAGAAACACAGAAACGTGACTGTAAAATACTGAAAACAATAAGGATTATTCCCTTATATTCAGCAATACCGTGAATATTTATTTGTTTTAAAAACCCCTTCGTCTGCTTGGTAAAAAGTGGCATTTCAGCTTAGCCAAAATACACATGAATGTTGTATGAAATGAGTGTTTTTAAGGCTCTGCTCAGAAATACACCCAGCCTTGATTAGAAAAGAAATGTAAACTGCCTGGAAAAAAAAATAGGATTTATGTTTATTTAAAGCAGCTAACGCATAGTTTTCTATTTTTGATCCAAACTTGTACTTAATATTGATAAACACAGCAGGAAGAGTCATGCAAGCAGAGTTTAAAGTGTATAGAGAGAACCCAACCTCTGCCAGCACTGATACCCTGGAAATAGGAAATGTTTGCTTAATCTTCAGTGTGGGGTAACATTCAGTGCTAAAACAGAACCAAAGCTGAGACAGGAGTCCAACAGACACATTTCTTTCATTAGGTGCTTTGTTTTAGGCAATACAGGAGACATTTAATCCAGAAATCCAGATGGGAAATTATTCGCCAGTGTTCTTCAAACAAAGCAAAAAAAGGAAATTATTGAAGCTCTGAAGACCAGGGCAGTCACTGGGTGTTTGGAACAGATAATCAGCACTGAACAGGGAGTTTTAGGGAGGTTTTGACACACAATCCCTGCAATCCCAACTGCATGAATCAGCCTTTTCAACTCCTTCCTCTGAGGATCCAGTTGGAGACATTTTGCGCTGAGATTTTCGGGATGGATTTTCGGGACAGACACTCGGCGCTGCTGAGCTCCCGGCAAAAGGAGATGCTTAATGAAAATTTGCCGGTATTTTCTTTGTTATTCCCGCCCAGCCCAGGCAGCTCCTCTATGGCTCTCAAACTGGGATAAATGACGTTGGAATATCCCTGGGGATGCTGACAGCTGGGTAGGGAACAGGTTCCTCCCTTTGTGAGCAGAATCCTCCCTCCCCCGGTTGCCGAAATCCCAACGGCGGCATCACACTACGCCTTAATAAGGGAAAAATCAGAGCTTTTTTTAAATCAACTCTGCCATTAAGTTTAACAAAAGCCACTTTCATCCCCTCCTGGAGACCTTGGCTGTGAGAGCTTGGAAATGCAAATTGCACGGGGGCTCTTTGAAGTGGCGGCGCTCATTGTGCGCTGCTCCCAGCGCCCTGTCACCGCTCCCAGTGCCCTGTACTCCTCTGGAAAAGTCTGTCACCGCCGGATAATGGGATTAGCGGGAAGAAGCGCTGGGATTCCCTGCCAGGACACCCCGGCCACCTCCCGAGCTGCCCGAGCAGCGTCCCGGGATTCACGCAGCGCTCGCAGGGAGAAGGCAAACGCCGCGGATTAGCCGCGGTAATTTATGAGTGTGAAGAGCAGGGGGTGGGAAAAGGATGGGGGAGATGGGAAGATCCTCCGCGGACATCTCAGCAGGGAGAAATCAGTGGGAAGGGGTCCAGGTTTCACTGGAGGATGGTCCTGAGATGTTCCCAAGCACGGCCTTGGACTGCCAATTAAACTGTTCATTAATAGCGCCGGGGAAGGCTGAGGTGCCTCAGGTGTTCACCTGAGATGGAACCAGAGATGCTCAACCACATCCTTGTGCTCCTGCATGGAAACAGCTCTGGTGGAAATATTTGCTCTGGGTTGGTTCTTGAGAGAAGAGCTGAAAACTGAGCTGAAAAACCTCAGTAGCAGCTGCAGCCTCTGGGGTTCAGTTTATCTTCTCATCATTAAATGCCCAGATAGGATGTCATTAATTAGTCATTTATTATTTTTCATGGAATTATAGCTCCATAGAATCCTTTAGATTGGAAAACTCCTCTGGAAAAGTCCTCTGAGACTGAGTCCAACCATCCCCCAGCACTGCCAAGGCCACCACTGCCCCGTGTCCCCAAGTGCCACATCCACATGGCTTTGAAATCCTGCAGCAATGGGGACTCAGCACTGTGCCAATGTCTGACCACCCTCTCTGTAAAACAAATTTCCCGATAGACAACCTAAACCTCTTCTGGTACAACTTGAAGCTTTTTCCTCTCATCCTATCCCTTGTTCCTGAGCAGCAGAGCTCTCTCTGGCTGTCCCTCCTACCAGGGAGTTGTGGAGGCAGAAAAGTTCCCCCGGAGCCTCCTTTTCTCCAGGCTAAATTTATCATGGGATTTAACCCTGGGACTACAAAAAGGCTCCCCTTGGAACGGAAGGACGCTCAGCAAGCACTGGGAGTGAGGAACACCAGTTCACCTGGCTGGAAATGCCCCGAGGAGCAGGATTTTGCAGATAATCTCGGCAGGGGAAGATTAAAGAGGAAGGGCCAGGATGCCACCAGCTCTGCCCTGGGGCTGCATGCCAGGGGAATTCACACCGGGAAAACAGGAGATTAGGAGCTCGTAAGGAGCGGGAACTACTTAGGATTGTTTTGGAAATCAGCTCCATCATGGGGGAGAAGGGTGAAACAAATGAGAGGAACAGGAGCATCAGGGGATGACAGAAAGAGCCCTGAGACTCGGCGGTGCTCTGGCTCTGCTCGCAGAGCTGCAGCTCCCCGCAGCAGAGCTTTTGGGGAGCAGCCACAGCTCTCCAACACCTTTCCCACTGAAGAGATGCTGCCGAGGTGAACAGCCTCGATATTTCCAGATATTCCATCCAAATCCAGACACGGAGCCCACAAAGGCATGAAGAGCTCCGACACCTTTAACACATTCCCCACCTCCTGCTGCTCTGGCTTCACACCGAGACCAGGCTTTGGATTTAAACTCACCTATCGGGTTTGGTTTTAACACAGCTATTGTCAGTTTTTGGTTTTAAACACAGCTCTCAGTTTCTTGGGATCAATCCTGAGCTCCACATTCCTTTCCCTCACCTGCTCTGGGTAAGGAATCACCACATCCCTTCCCGGATGTGTATTTGCTTCCCAGTCCTGATCCCACAAAAGGAGGGATCCCTTTGGCTCCGGCAGGATGTAAATTGATCCGGCAATTAATGTGTTAACATTCACAGACAAGCTTAAGTCCTAAAGATTAAGTCCTAATGGAATGGAAGTCAATCCAAGCCCGGAGGCGTTTCGGATTGTGGATGGACCTAGTAACTTGGTCCATCCAATTCGGGCTGAAGTGGGGAGGACAGCAGGTGGAAAACAGGAATGCCAGCCTGCAGGAACAATTCCAGACTAACCACAGCACAGGATTTGGGGTGTGGGAGTTCCCCTCAACACATTCCAGCTCCTTCCACTGCCTGCACCCCACAGAGCCCCGGAGAGTGTGGGGTGAAGGCTGCCCAGGTCAAGGGAAAGTGCTGGAATTTCAAGGGGTGATACAGCACTGTAGGGCTTCGTGGTTATTTCTTTTAAGGTTTGGTTTCCACTGTTTTCTGTTTCACTGTCGCTATTTCCAGCCTGGATGTTTATTTTGGAGATTTCCCATTGCTCTAGGATCTCACTGCAGTTCCCCCTCCGGCAATTCCCCTGGCTTGGTGCAATAATAGCTCCAAGGATTAAATTTACACCATCCTCAGGTGTCTCTGAGTCTCTGACTGCTCCAAGCTCACAGAAAACTGAGGAAGAGCTTTGAAGGGTGTCCACAGCCGCAATCTCCTTAAGCTCCCTTCCAACCTAGACCATCCCTGAGTCCATCTCCTTATCCCGTCTGCTCCTGGCGTGAGACTCCAGGGAATCCAGAGGCTGATTCCCCTCCCGGCGAAACAGGGCAGAATTCCTGACTGCCTCCCAGTTTTTTGGGCATCCCCATGCAAGCCAGGCAGAGCAGAGAAACATTAACAATCAATTTGCAGTGTTTATTTATTGGTTCACACTGCAGTGGGACATTTGCCGTCCCACCTCCTCCAAACACCTCTCTGCAAATGGTTCCTAAATACAAACCATCTCTGCGAGGCTCTCTGGCAAACTCCACCTCCCAACAGCCTGACTTTTCTTCGCCAGTGTTTTTCTAAATTACAAGAAATTGCCCAAATTTAAACAACATTTCCAGCAAATGCCGACAACAAATCCAGGAACTCCATTCAGCAAAAGCTTTGTAACCAGGCTTGAACACGATTTCATTTAGAAGTATTTAATGTATTAAGAGAAAAACTGAACCTTGTGAGATCATGTTGTATTTATTTTTACAATCCAATATATTAAAAATGCATATTCCAGAGGTGGTGTAATTGTGTGGTCATTTCTACAACACCCCATGGGTTTCTTTCTTTCTTTTCCTTCCTTCCTTTCTTTATCTATTCCCCTTTTTCCTTTCAGAAGGATTTGAATGAGTAGCCTGCAACAAAGAATCATGAATAGAGGACTGATTTTGATATCTTGAGCAAAAATAGCCAAAGGAGAGAACAGAACAAGGCAAGACAAAGTTCCAAACGCTTTGAGTGTCCCAAAAGCCAGCATGGATTAAGGTGTAAATGCAGAGAAGGTTGATTTATGAGAATTAACCAATCTGAAGAGCAAAAGCAAATAAATGCTGTATTATCTCCCAGACCTACCAGGTGGAGATGGAAAAGAAATTCATAGCCCACAGTTATGGAGGATTCTGCTTTAGGGGAGTCAAGTCCATAATGATGCTGGGAGAAGAAACACACTCAGGGAAGATTTGCTGTTAATTATCAATAAATTATTTTTATGGTTACGTACATCCAGTGTCCCCTCTTTCCATCAATTGTTTGTACATTGTTAAATAAATTATATTTTGTTCCCTCCTCGTGTTCCAGCTTCACACAGGATGAAATGAAAGGGTTTTGACTTGGCAGATCTCCCTTAAAGCAAACAGATGAATAAAATTCTCTCACACTTTCCAAAGAGCAAAACCCAGTGCCTTGTGCCTGGCTTGGAAAATGGGAACACGTTGGCTCTGTTTCATGATATTTCAGCAATGTGAGGGCTGCAAAAGAAGAGAACTGCCCAGACCTCCACGTCAGTGTGTAATTTTGGGAAAAGTTCTGGGGAATATAAACTATTGCTGCTTGACACCCCTTGGGGGCAGCCAGGGTTGAAATGGTTCACTGGGAAAGCAGAGGCGGGAAGTAAGAAATTCATTATGCTGTGCTTTGATATCAATACATTTACAGAGTCCCACAGCATCTCTGGGTAATAATAATAGTAATAATAATAATAATAATAATAATGTCAATTTAGCCTCATGGACAGATTAACTAGTAATAAAGGAAAAACAGGATAAAGCTGCAGAGCAGTCACTTTCACACTTTACTTAATCATATGATCATCCCAATGAAACCCTTCACACATGCAAATAAACAAATATATAAATTATCTAGATNAACAAGATCTCCCTAATTAACGGCTTTACTTAGTTGTTACCTCGCTATTCAGACTGATGGCTGCTCTGAATGTTGCCTCCAATCCAATATGGATTAAGAATCCAAAATTCCTGTGAGGCTGGGATGCTGGTTGGAGGGATTAGCAGGGGGATGGCACCAGGGAGCCCAGGCCACATTAGAGCCACGAATTGGAGCAAAATATTGATCAGAAATGAATGAATCAGCTCTGATATTCACTCAGAGCTGGTTTTCTCCTCCTAAACATTGCAATGTCCCTTTCCTCACACTACTCCTGCAAAGCCCAGGGGCATTCATTCCCTGCAGGAATTCCCTGCCGGCCAGGCTGGCTCAGCAGCTGCTGCTGGTTAGGGAACAGCCTTGGGAGCAGCGTTGGGATCTTTCCCGGCAGATTTCTGCCGTCGTTACTCGGGATGAACTGCAAATCATGTGCTGCTAGTGATGGGAACGGCAGGAAACCGCTGGCACTGGGGTTTTGTTTGACAGAGCTGTTTTAAGGTGACGTTTGGAAGGTCGGCTGTCCAAGTTTCGAAATGCAGAGGGGGAAAAAATGCAAAATGTTTTTGAAGAGCAGTCAAGAGGGATTGGATTACACGTGCTGGATGTTGCCTCCTCCATCAGAGCTTTGTGCTGCCCAGAAAATCCCCTGGCTGTCCCTCCTGCTGGATTCCCTGCTGGATTCTCTCCTGGCCCCACAGGGGTTCCTCACAGCCCTTATCCCTTATCCACCTCTCATCAGGGGCTTGGGATGGAAGGATCCTCATCTGCACCCCATAAATCTGCAGTTTCTGTGCCCTGAGGGATCCCAGAGCCCCTGGCTGCTGCTCTGAGGGGCTCTGGTGGGGATGGATGGCACCGGAGCAAATTCCATCCCCATCCTTGTGCTCCACTGCAGGAAGCTGGACATTAGGACAGGCAAGGGGAAGAGAATTCCTTTAAGTGCCTTGGCCACATGCCTCGATTTTTTTGTCCAAATCCCTCCGAGCTGGGACCTAAACCACCCATTTTATCAGCAGTCCCCCAGTGTATTCCAGCCTGGTGGATGCATCTCCATCCAGCCCACAATTCCCATCCAGCCCCAGATCCCGCGGATTTCCTGCCCCAAACACCTCGTGGCTTTCACAGCCATGAAAAGTGTGCAGTGACCTGTTGGACTGGGAAGATGAAATTCCCTGGAGACTGTTCTCCAGGGAAAAGAGAATATTTTATATAAGGGAAAGTTGTCCACATTAAGTATTTTTCCAGTATTTTTCCATGTAGGAATGGGAGAAGGACACATCCTTCTGCCTCTCCCAGCCTGCCGGGAGGATGGACTACAGATAAATCCCATCACCAAGGATGTGCTGGGGATTGGAGTCAGCCTGTAGTCAGGGAAAAATTCCCCCAAAATATGGAATTTTTTGGTTTTCAGGTGCAGAGGTTGCTCAGATTTCATTGAGCAATTAAATAAATTGTGGATGGCACTGTGCCTCTTCCCCACAGATTTGCTCCTCTCATAATATCTGGAAAAGTGAACTTCTGGGATAAATTAAACAAATCAACTTATTTATAAATATGAAAGAAATACAGTCAAGGTTGAGTCACCTTTCAAATGGCTCAATCTGCACTTGGAGAGCTTTATTCCCAAATATTTTCCTGTCCTCCCAGCAGCACTGGTTTGAGAAACAGAACTACGAGGGTTCTTTGTACCCCAGTGGGAAGAGAGTGAGAATAAAAACAAGATTTTAAGGAACTTTTCTGTTTGCCTTACATTAAATCTCTCTTGTCAGATGTCCTTTTTTTTTTAAGGGAAAATGAACATTTCAAATTTTGCAATGATTCCTGTCTCTCCCAAGTGCTTATTCATGGCTGAGACTGGGAATGCTCGAGCAAAAGAGTTTTGGAATTGTTTGCTCCTGTGTGACACATTCCTGCCTTGGCAACAGGATTGTCACCTCCTCTGGAATACTGAGGGGAAAACACACATTTATAAAGGAGAGCATCAAAAATTAAAACATTTCGTCTGAAGAAAAAGGTGATTTTTTAATGGTATTAATATAGCACATAGGAAATTATTTTCAAGCTATTTTTCCATCCTAAGAAATTTTTCTTTCTCTCCTATGGAAGAACATCCAAAGTTCCCATTCCCCAGCAATTAAAGACCTGGTTTAGCCCCTGATAAAGTCATTGTAGGTTTAGTCTGGGAGGGAGTTTTTCCAGAAAGCAACACCCCACTCCTTCCTGGCTGTCAGGACACTGCGAACACAGCTCTGAACTCTTCCAAAATGACAGAAAAACTTGTAATACTGAACACCACAAAATGAGTTTCAGAGCCCATTTTCTCTCTCCCTAACTCTTTCCCGCTTTCCCTTATTTTCTGGAGGCACAGCTTTATTTCTGCTCCTCCCTCCCCTCTCCTTCCCCCTAATATTTAATTTGTCTTATGTGCCTCAAATAGCTCTTTCTTCTGGTGACCTAATATTTTGACCTTAAGCATGATGAGAAACAGACTTCACAAACCTGACACTTGAATTAAAAGTGAAACACATGCCTCAGCGCCAGTTAATTAAAAATAATACCTCTAATGTTAGCTGGTTCAAGCTATTATCTGAGCAGAAATTTGCACCCATCAGTAAGTGGAGTCCACAATTGCTGCAAAAATAACAGCAAGCTAGAAGTTACAAAAAAAAGCTGCTTTGCTTCACTTTTTATTTCACAGATAAAAATGAGACAGGAGCAGCCAGGGGGGTCAGGAACAGGGGGTTTTTCCTAGGGAACAGGATGAGAGGAAAAGGCCTCAAGAGAGGTTTAGGTTGGATTTTGGGAAAATTTCTTCGTGGAAAGGATGCTCAGGCATTGGGAATAGGGTAGTGGTGAATCCCCATCCCTGCAGGGATTACAAACCCCTGTGGCTGTGGCATTTAGGGACACGGATCAGTGGTGGCCTTGGCAGTGCTGGACTCCATCTCAGTGAGCTTTTCCAACCTAAACAATCCTCTGGCTCCATGAAATTCCAGATTTCTTTAAGAAAATGTGGCATTTTTTCCTGGCCCAGGTGGGAACATGGCTCTTTTTGGGTGTGAAATCTGGGATTTCGGAGCATCCCAAACTTGGCCTGGGGGTAAATCCAAACCCATTGGAGCACTTGGTCTCACTGAATTCATTGGTCAACTGGGAAACCTTTCGAAGTTTCCAGAATTTGCAGGTTTATCATCAATTCTGCCCCTGCCAGCCACACACAGATAGATTCCCTCAGCTGGGAATTGCCAGGGTTCTCAGGAATATCCCCAGGGGTATCCAGCTGGGAAGGAACTGTGGGAAAGATCCTTCTGGAGATAAGAAACTCCTTCTCGAGACAACAAACCCCATGAAAACGTGCTGCAGTGGAAATGAAGAGCTGTCCCTCCTGCCCTCATGGAAACTGGATAAGGCAAGGAGAGACAACCTGTTTGTTTGCCAGAAAAACATTTTCGCTCTCTCTGGAGTGAAGGAACCACAATCCAGGAACCACCCTGGGACCAAACCTCTCCTATTTCATGAGGCAGGGATGGAATATTCAGAATTTAGAGCCCAATTTTGCACATGTTGGTAACCCTTCAGAAGGATGCCCAGCCCTAAATTCTGAAAATCCCACTCTGGGGGTAAAGAATTGTGTAGAAATGGCAGTTTGTTACTCAGAAATGGGACAACTCCTTCCCAAAACTTCACTTTCTGGAAAAAAAACAAGCAGTTTTTTCCTCCTTAGCCTTTTCCCCCTGCTAAGACTGAATATGTTGCGACACACTTTTCTGCCTGTTTTCTGGCAGCAGCATTAAAAGAATTATTAAGTAAATTCTAACACACTTTTTTCCTTTTTTTTTTTTTTTGTTAGAAACCTCTAATTTTTCAAGGCCAAACACTTTGAAACTCTATAAATTTGCATTGTTTGTCTGACCAACTCAAAGAAAAGCTCAGTTTGTTTGCAGTGAGGTGTTTGTAGAAAACATCCAAAGCACTGTCCCTTCACAGCCTTTTAACAGCCAATAATTGGTGTTCAAGGTGAAAAAAAATCCACTTTTCACCCCCCATGACAATCACCACGTTTTTTAATTCATGCGGCAGAAAATGCACATATTTTTTCTGGACTTGCCTAAGTTTTAGGATATGCAATTTATTGCTATTCCCCAAC
This sequence comes from Grantiella picta, assembly GCA_013397955.1. Classification (NCBI taxonomy): domain Eukaryota; kingdom Metazoa; phylum Chordata; class Aves; order Passeriformes; family Meliphagidae; genus Grantiella; species Grantiella picta. The sequence continues at coordinate 235,721 of VZRM01007356.1, forward strand.
ATAGCAAACTATCCCAATTGCTTTATTTAGCTTTATTTTATCATTCCAGTGGGTCAGCCATTGAGAATAGGAATTCCTTCGAGGTTTGGGTTAGAACTAATTATGTTAATGTGTCACTGTGAACGGCTCACCAATTTCTAAGGTGTTTTACACAGGATTATCGAGGTGCTTTGATCCAAGTTACATTGAGGAAGTTGTTTTCCAGTCTGCCAGACCTCCTACCTGTGCCACCAACATTTAACCTGAAATTCATTGGTACTGATAAACACAAATACATGATTTGTCTGATCTTTATGCATCCTCCCACTAGAAAAATATGATGGAAGATAACAACCTATTTCTAGAGCCTTGTTTTAATGACATCTGTCCTGGCACACTTGAGCACTTGCATTGGATTGAATTTCGAAGTTGGGTTTTATCTCGGGGTAGGTGAGATGCTGCCTCAGATCAATGCTCACTCTTATCGTGGTCTTGCAATATAAAACATGTATTTTGCAACTGCATTAAAACAATTAAAGGATTGATCCCAAACATCATTTAAAAGGCAGGCACAGCTTCCATCCATGCAGCAGAGCCATTCAGAGTGGAAAATCAAAGGAAATCCTGATATTCCTACCTCGCTGCTCCTTTGATCCTTTGATCCAAGGAACTTTATTTTGGCAAGACCACTGTTGCCTGATTTGCCTGAAATGCCAAGGATGGAGTAACAATCCCATGTGATTCATGGAAAAATGCAGATTGGAACTCATGGAGTTCCTCTGGTTTATCCCCACCCAGCTGAGACTGGACCCTGAAACAGCCACAGCTCCTGATGGACAAATCCTCATCTGACACTCGTGCCTGGGCTAATTTGTACCCATTGAGGAGGAAAAAGTGACACCACCGAGTTTTAAATACATGCTGAAAAATTACCAGGAGGAGCCCAAGTCAGACAAGATTTCCAAAATTATCCCAAATTATCCCCAGCAGTGCAGAAGAGGCTTTATGGTGCTTTTAAGTCCAAGGTGAAAATTTTCTGTCACCAATAATGCAGAGTTAAAGGCATTTGTTTATTATGAAAATATAAGAAAATAGTTTCTGCTCCAAAAGTAGCTAAAGAAGATATTAGAAAGGAATTACTAGAGCCAAATCCTTTAAGCATGGGCAGGTTGAGACAATTTCCATCCCAGAACTGCAGCAGAAACCTCTCCACGATCCCTGCAGGATATCATGCACTGTCCATCCTCACAAACTGGGAAGACCCAAGTGATTCCATGTCTGCTGGCCTTACAGCAGCCAAGACAAACCCTGGAATGGTGGAGTGAAGCCCAAACACCCCAGGATGTGAGGTGGTGATGGAGCTGGGGGCAATTCCCAGGAGTTTTTGGAAAAAAGACCTCTCAGGGTCACCTTGGCAGAGTCAGGATTTGGGTTGCAGAGGGAGCAGTGGTTGTGTGTTTGGGATCCTAAAGGGGCATCTGACTCGATGCATCTCTGAAGTTCAAGATGCAGTTCTGAAGTCAAAGACAGATCAATCATCATGATACTTTTTGTTTTGCAAAGATGTGCCCCAGTCGATTGAAAACCACCAGAACTGAGCCAAACCCAGAGACAGAGAAGCTCTACAGCACTGGGGCTGCAATGGGCTCATTTTCAGCCCTCCAAATCTCTGCAGCAGCTGTGAACCTTGAAGGGTTGTTGGCTTGCAAAGTGTTCTCGCTGCTAATTGCTGAGCAGAGCTGTGGCAAAAGAATGTGCCCATTCATCTGGGGCGAAATCAGCACGGAGGGAACACTTATTTGTTTAAGGTAAATTCAGCAACACGAGAGGTTTGACTGGAGAGCCACGGCAGGGGAACATTTGTGATTCATTTTTGCTGAGCTCTGATCTGGGCTGGCTCAGGCACCAATAACAGCATCCAAACACAGCTCATTTGATAAGTGCTTTCCTCCCTCACCCAGGTAACCACACATGTTTTGCTGTTAACAAGATCAATAAACTTGACACACTCAGAAATGGATGATTAACTCCTTTTACAGTATTGGAGGTGGCCTGGGGTTATTGCTTTGAACAGCCAGAGCTGGAGCGTCAGGAGTGGTTTTAATTAGCAGGATAAATAATGTAACACCTTATAATCTTCTCCCTTGCACTGCATGGCTTTGTGATGGAGCTCCACAGGCTGTGAGTGAGTAGTAACTGAGCAGTGATGTTATCCTTGTAGGAAAACTCATTCCCAAGGTTTTACACCATGTTGAAGGAATGAAAGCACCTTGGGTCAATACAGATTTACTCCCATCTTTAATGATTTTACTGGGCTGAATCAACACTTGCCCCAAAACTGGTTCTCCTAAAGGCTGCAGAAGCCTGGAGTAACTTCTTAAGTCGAGCTTGGGATGGGCTGGAATTCAAAAAGAATAGGTTTGGATGGGATATTGGGAAGGAATTGTTCCCTGGCAGGGTGGGGAGGCTCTGGCACAGAGAAGCTGTGGTGTCCCTGGATCCTGGCAGTGTCCAAGGCCAGGTTGGAGCAGCCTGGGACAGTGGAAGGTGTCCCTGCCATGGGATGAGCTTTAGGGTCTCTTCCAACCCAACCATTCCAGGACTCCACGAGGGAAGGAAGCTCTGCAGCTGCTCCCAGCTGGGACAGCAATTCCCAGGACAAGCCGAGGTGCAGCACCTCTGGATCCCATCTGGGATGTCTCACCAGGGCAATCAGCAAAGGCTCAGCACCGAGTCTGTCTGAAGGGGGAGGAGAATCCCAAACTGCCCACGGAAAGAAAGGATTTACATGGGGAGAGAGAGGACTTTTCATGTGGGTGAAAGAACGCCGAGGACAGGAAGCAAATCCATCCCACACAGCCACAGCTGCTGCCTCTCCCCCGCCAGTGCCCTGTGCTTGCAAGGCTGGAATTATTATTATTATTATTCCCAGTTTTTGTTCTCCTGAATAATTCCTACCACAAGCAACTGGAGCTTTCACTACTGTAACGTTCGAAATGTTTCATCTTAATTCATTTTCCAGCCCGCTGGTAGTGAGGCTGGCAGACAAACCCAAAACCTGCTTGAAGCTGTGCCCAGAGCTGAGTTTGGAGCTGATGGAGCTCCAGCAGATCCCTCAGTGCTCCTCCTTTCCCTGCTTCCCCCTCAGCACAAAGCGCAAAGAGCAGGAGAGGATTTGTTTAAGGGATATCAGCAACAGCTGGGCACTGAAGCAAAAGAACAAAATGAGACAGAGGTTGAGATTTGCCCGCTGAGGTTTTATTGCTGGGCTGTGTGAGGGATTTTACTGCGACCACAGAAACATTATAGGTTTTAAATAGGATTTCCCTCATAATTAAAGGCCTTATGGCACAGGGGAGCCTCGTGCACCTTGGAGATGATCTCAGATATTGTAAGGGGGTTCTGGAATGTGTGAGTGGTTCTTTATTCCAGCCTTACACCTACCCACTGCCACCCCCAGGAAAGTTCCAGAGCAGCACTCAGCCACCAGACCCTGCAGGCTTTGAAGTAAAACAAGGCCAGACAAGACTTTGAAACACACTTGTTCCACCTGAGAGATGTTCCATTTTCCCTTTCAGAAAATCATATTTAAGTCACAATTTCTTTTGTCATTTTTCTGACTCAGTCCCATTGAACTCATGACAGCCAGAAATCATTTCAAACCATAAATGCCCAGGTCATGGAATTATTTCCCTTCTTTCCTCCTCCATCTCAGCCCTTCCCACCCTTCCCCAGGAATAAAACTTTGGGCACTAGAGGCAGAGGAGACCAGAGAAACTCCAGCCATGAGTTCTGCTGCAGCTCTGAGTCCTTGCAGCGACTGTGATCCCCACAGGGAGGGAAATCATGGACCTTAGTTTCCAATCCTTTAATTTTTTGTTGTGTTTTATTTTTTAACTGTGTCAAGTAGACCAGCAAACTCCCAAAGCAGAACAGAAAGCTCCCAAAGCCTGGGGCTGAGGTGTATTTCCCACTGTAAAATACAATCCTTGTCCCAAAAATAACAGCACCCACCTCTGTTTTAGCAGCTCTTAGTGCAGGGACACTGAAGGAGGAGCCAAGTTGGATTTACACACAAATCAAACAACAGATCAATGATTTTCACATCCTATGTTGTCCTGACCATAACAAAAATCAGGTCTAATCCAACCTGAATTAGAGATGCTCTAAACCATCTTTATTATTATTATTATTTATCCTGTTTGAGGACAACACACACATCTAGGCCAAGTCCTTCCAAAGCCAAGCAGCACAAAGCCAGGAGTGAAACCTGACCCAGGCCAGGGTGGCTGAAATCCATTGTTACTGCAACACTGTCAGATCTCTCCTCAGAGCCTTCAGGCTCAAAGAAATCCCACTAAGCCACTTAAACTGTCCTTCTGATTAGAGCAAAATGAGAATTTTTTGATTAAAACTGTCTTACAGAGCAAACAAGGCCTCCTGAACGCTGGAATGTTTCACAGCAACCCAGTGGTTTGGCCCAAAGCGCTGCTGCAGGCTTTCAGCAGCTCCACCAGGGATTTTGGGGTTGGCTTCCAAAGAGCTGTTACCTGGAATGACCACATGAAATATGGGAAAAGCAGATTATAGCTCTGCTCTGAAGCAGAGCCAGCATCTTCCTCCTCTCGGTGAGCACGGCTGGCTTAGGGGCTGTGCGATTTTTATTTTCTGAGGCAAATGCCTGATGGCCTCTGCTTCGTTCCAACAGGGAATAAAGGCAGATTTTGGAAGCTCAAGATGTTTAATCAAATCCATGGCTTTTGTTTCCAAGCAGGCTTAGCTGCAGCCTCGATGTGGAGCTTACAGGTCCTCTGTCCTGGGGGGATGAACTCCCATCCAGACAACTTCTGCAGGGAGAGCAGTGGGGAAAAGGCCTCTGGGTGACATCAGGGCATTCATGGGAACAATGCTTGGCAGGTTGGACTCTTGGGTTTGACTCACAAGGCTCGGTTTATTATTAGTGAGACCCAGACTGCCAACTGGGCTAAACTATATTTATTATTTTTACAGCATCTCCATGAACACAACAGCCTGGAGGAAATTATCAGCAGAAATAATGCAACTTTTCAGCCTTTCCTGATTTATTTTTTTGCCTTTCTGTTGTCAAAAACTTCAACATGGGCCTCACTTTGCCTCTTTTTAAATAAATCAGGAAAAGAGGCAGAGTCTGTAACTCAGGGTCAAATTATGTCATCACAGGATTTCTTCAGTGTTGTGGAAATGCTGATAACTCAGATATTCAATTAGAGAAAGGAAAAGTGATCCTGTATCCATGCTTTACTTATCAGTCCCCTTGGAATCATAGGATTATGAAGGTTGGGAAAGATCAGTGAGTCCAGTAAATAAGCAGGATTTCTGTGTGGGATTTGAGAATTTCCTAGATGTTGAAAAAGGCAATAAGGTCTTGATAGATATAAATATCAATATAAATAAAGGTATGACAACATAAATACCTTTTTCAGGGTTCTCCTCAGCTCTCAGGCTCTGGCTGCAAATCAGGCAATTCTGACTGCAGCTGGTGGTGTGAAAGGCTGGTAGGAACAGAAGTCCCAAAGCTCCTCAAATCCTGCCTGCAGCATTCCACAAGAGCCAAACTTCCACCCCAAACGTTTATTCCCAGATGCAGTTGCTCACTGTCCTTTCTTTGTGCTGCAGCAATGCAGCAGAGAGCTCTGAGTGCCCAAATCCTAATGCACTTCACTCCCTTCTCCCTCCCCGCTTATAAAACATTGGCACCTCGGTAATTAATTTGTTTTCAGATAATTCAGCTCTGTCTCCACGCTGTGCTGGGCTTTTCCCCAGTGCCACGTGCAGACAGAAGGGTTTGCTGCTTGCACTGCCAGCAGATAAGGGAACACTTCAGCTGAAATCTGCAAAAATGTTTATCAGACACCCTTTGAGAAGTCAAAAGCACATCCTAAGGTCGATCTTTCACCAAACTCCAGGCCAATTGCTTTTCTGATTTGCTGCAGCATAATAAAATACAATTAAAGCCACTTCATGGTGAAGAGCTTGGCTGTTTGCAGCACTGCTCATGTGAAAACCAGTGAACGATGCAGGGGCACAGCACAGGAATATTTGGATATCGGGAAGGAACTCCTGGCTGGGAGGGTGGGGAGGGGCTGGGATGGATTTCCCAGAGAAGCTGTGGCTGCCCCTGGATCCCTGGCAGTGTCCAAGACCAGGCTGGATGGGGCTTGGAGCAGCCTGGGATGGTGGAAGGTGTCCCTGCCATGGAATGGGGTGGAAAGAATGAACTTGAAACTCCATTCCCTGTCTTGTCACAGGTCTCTCCTGCAATATTTTGGGCTGATCCCCCCAGAGCAATGCCCAGGGCCTTTCATCTGCTCCAGCTCCACTCCAGATCCCTCAAACACACCTTAAATCTGACTTTGCCTCAGCTTCCCACATGTCTGCGAGATAAGGGGAGGTGAAGAGGCAAAGGGCCCTGGGATTCCCAGATAAAATGTATATTTAGCTAGCTAAGTACCCTGAGGTAGATAAACCCCACTGCAACAGGGTCTGCAGCCAATTCATTTCCCACAAGAATCAACTAAATTCTGTATTACATTTACCCAGAGCTTTGCAACCCTTTCTGCTCCCTCAGGAAAATCCAAGAGCTTGACTCCCAAACATCTGCTCACCCTGGTCCCTCAGCAGTCACCTCCTTGTCCCCAGGGCCAGAGCAGAAAGGTGAGACAGTGGATAAGAGATAAGAGTGCAGCAGATCAAAGAGAGGACCAGGCCACTCTCCCTGGAAACATTCCCATCCCAGCCTGGCACTCTCCCAGCAGATAACCTGACTGCAGCCCCTGGCAGACTGAGGCAGTATTATTTTCCTGGGATGAAGTCATGCAGCAGGACTTACCATGGTTTGTGTCAGCATCAGCCACTCAGCCTCCAACCCTGCACCACGTGGGGTTTTTTTTCCACAAAAAAATATATTTATATTGGCCTCTGTGTGGAATATCCCACCTCAGGTTTGTGTCCCAGATCCCTCATGCTGTAGGTACAGGGGGACTGTAAAAGATTCTCCTCCAAAACGCCTGGGAATCGTGTCCAGTCCTCATTCAGAATTCCCACCATCGCTGAGCAGCAGGAGGGATTTTCTGGGACAGCCACAAAACGAGGGGCAGGCTGGAATGCCAAGATTCCAGGAATCAAGCCTGGCACCCCGGAGTGCAGGGACATCGCTCTCAGGATGCTGCTGGAGCAGGGAAGCTGTTCTTGCCTCTCTCTTGGCATTTTTTCCTCTATAAATTTTACCTTCCGTGGCCAAAAGAGGAAAAGTCTTTGTGCTCCTCCTTGAAATCCACAATCACAGCTGGCCAAGTCTCACCTGGATGCTGGCCAGGGGTTACACATTTTCTTGTTGAAGGAACCATGCTGGCACACAGAGCCACTGTATAAAAGATCTGTTTTACTAAAAAAACCAGATGTGTTTAGCTGACAGTAAAAAAAAAACAAAAACAAAAACCCTCTCAATCACTGACAAAGAGGATGGGACAATCCAGGGGGGTTGTGGTTTCACAAGGCCTTGCAAGCTATTTCTGGGAATCCCAAACCCCATTTCGGTTTATGAATCAGATGCCCCTTAAAATCACAGCCCTCTCGTCTCCTCTTTCCCCCCTCCTCGTTCCCAGTGGCTAAATAAAGGACACCACAATGCCATATTTAGGCTCTGTATTTATAGAAAAGGCTCCCTCAAGAACAAAAGGACTTTTCCAGAGGAATATTGGCACCAGGACTGTGCATATTCCACTTGGGAATTGCCAGGCCCTGCCACGCACAGCCGGGTTCAACCTCTTCAGAACTCACTCACAACACAATAAATTGGCTGTGGATTTCTGATCTGGAGCACAGAGAGTGTTTTCCTGAGCTTTTCCCACTGCTTTACACTCCAGCAAGGTTTTTCCAGCTCGTTTTAAACCAGCCCTTGTAAATTGGCATTTTCCTTTTAGGTGATCTTTGAGGTCACTTCGGAATTCTTGCCCCACCACCTCTAATTCCAGGGAATGTGCCCAGGATTTCTCCTGCAGTGGGGAAAACTCGGCACAAGCACAAAGCCAAGGCTCCAGGTAATGGAAACAACGCAGAACGAGAGAAAAAGAACAATAATAATGGAAAAGATTGAGCACAGAACCATTTCCCAGGCCAAGGTATCTCTCTTGTTACATTAAATTCTCTCATCTCCAGGAATCTGCTGGGCTCTGACCTCATTCTGTTCTCATTCTGATCTCTGTAGCAAACCTCGGGTGAAGACACACATTTCTATGTCCTTAAAGGACCAAACCTTGCCATGGATGGATAAAAAGTGAGTTTCAAAGGGATGTGGAGCACAGGAACTTCAGAAACAATGTTAAAAATCTGGTTTTTGGGGAAATTTTGAGAAGCAACGGCTACAGCACAAATTCCTGGACATGGAAGATGTCCATGGCAAGGGGTTGGAATTAGGTGATCTTTGAGGTCACTTCCAGCCCAAACCCCTCTGGGATTCTGGGGTTCTATTAATTCTGGGATTCTGTGATACATTTCGGTGACACACCCAGAGCAATGCACAAATCCATTCTGCCACATCATTAACCACCAGAACGCTGCCTTTGATCTCCCCAGAATGACTCAACCAACCCAATTTTGGAAATCCCATGGATAAAAGAAGGAGATCCATCAGCTGAGGGTGGCCTTTTCCACCCAGGGCCTTTTCCAGCCTCTCTGCCCCTCCCAGGCTGCAGAGGTGCCCTTGACACCATCGATGTTATGGGAACTATTCCAGCAGCTGGAGAGGCTGGAGTTGCTTCCTGGGGACATCCAGACTGGGGACACTGGCATTCACGCTGTCCCCACATTCCCTGAGCTGCCTGGAGCTGGACCTGCAGCCCCCAAAGATGAAATGATGATTTATTTGTAAAGCACAGCTTGGGGTTGTTGGTTTTTTCCTTTATTCCAGACTGATTTCCAAATCAGACTTTTGGCTCTAAGAGAGCTTAAGGAGAACAGAAAGAATAACACACATGAATTACTGTGTTATCTATCCCTGCCTGTCTCCTTGTCCAGAAATCATCATTTACCTTTCCCATTTACACTCTGCCCATCTGTTTTGCTGCCATCACATCAGGGCAGAGCTCTGCACCCATAAATTATGGAAGGAAAAGTGCTGAGTGTGTGGATATTTTTAAAAAACATGATCCTAAAGTTAAATTTATAAATGAACAGAACCTTCCACTCATGATAAAGACATGGAAAATGCAGGTCCAGGAACAGGGATGCTGCTTGCCATCAGTTTTGTTCTGAATTTTATCACCCAGCTTCCAGACTATTCCCAAAAAAAATGATTCCCCCGAGGGAGGATGGTGAAGGAGATCAACCAGGTCCTTCATCTCTCACCCTGGAGCTTGAAAACTGGCCCAGATGGGCTTGGTTTGCCCAGAAAAAAAAGCAGAAAAATGAATTTCTTAACTACAAATTCATTTTTCAACTTGTACAGGGAGAAGGCTACACGTGAGTCACACAGTCCTAACCGCAGGATGTTCTTTGCATGGAAGGAACAGCTAACACAAAGGAGCAGATTTCAAGGTAATTTCCCTCCTGCATTTCACAACGTGCAACTGAAGTGTGATTAAATACCTTTTATGGTTAGAAAATTATAAGGCACATCTATAAAATCGACTATTAAAAAGGACATCTCACTTTCTTTTCCTTCTTTTCACCTTATCACATCCTTTGTGTTTGTATTTTAGCTGGTTACGTTGTGGTCTTTTGTTTGTTTTTTTCTTTTTAAAGACCTTTTTTGGAAAGGAAAAAAAAAAAGCCATGCCAGAAAGAAAAAAATGGGAAAAAGGGTTCCCAAATGTATTTTGTTTTAAAAAGTGGACAATCCTGAGTGGCCCAGACAGTGAAATTCCAGCCCAGCTCTGCTTTCTGTGCTCACATTGCTCTCAGTGGGTTCTGAACAACAAGGATGCATTGCTTAACCCCACACATTTCAGGAACCCCAAACTAGGTGGGAGCAGCACAAAATCCCCATTTTCTCACCTCACTCATCAAATCTCCAAACTGCTGAAGAGCCCAACAGCCCCCAAATCCCACAGGAGCAGGAAATTCCCTCCCCAGAGCACCCCAATCTCCAAACAGAGCTGAAATCCCAGCAAAGAGCTCCTTTTCCAAAAGGAACTCCAGGATTCGTGGTGGGAAGATAAAACCACATTTTATGCTGTTCCATTAGAGGGCATCCTACAACATCCTTTTGTGGTCAGATGGTTCTCCTAATTTATATCCTCTGCAATACTTTGTGAATGATCTTCCATAAGGAGCCAGGAACATTCACATCCCCAGGTTTTTGCATCCCTTGTAATTGCATTAATTGCCTTAATAGATTCATTTTCATTTTTAGGTGGCTCTGTGTTTCTCTCCCCTCCACACCAGGAGAGGTGGATTTTCCATGTTTTTCCACAATGTGGGATGTGAAAAAGCTGGACACAACACAAGACTGATTTCAAACCTCAGGACAGCTGGAGATCACACTTGAAATTAAGAAGGGACTGCAAGGGGTGAGCAGGTTTGATCATGCAGTTTGAAATTAGACATTGAAGTGAATATTCTCAAAAACTGCCCAAGACAGGAGCTTCACTGCCAGAATACAATGTGGGAAATGCTCAGAGGCAGCAGCAGGGAGCAAACCTGAGCTCCAGGATGCAGGGAGCTGCTGTGAGCTTCTCCCACCCACATCCTCAATCCTCAAAACCTCAGGTTTCAGACACTTCACTAATACAGGTACAGAGAGAGACACAGACAGTTTATAACCTTCAAATCAGCAAGAAGCCCCTGGGCAGTAAAATCTGCTTGTAGTGATAAATATTTTCCAGATTGGGCTGTGACATGTATGAAGTACCTGTAGGAGCACTGAAATCACTGAAGACTGGAGGATCTAAAGGTAATAACGTTGGAAATTAAGAAGTCTGGGGTAAGAAACAGGAGTTGACACGATAACATGAAAATACAACTCTGACACAGATAACTCGGTTCTAATAAATTACCATCCTATCTGACTCAAAGCAGAATGTAAAAGTGCTCCTGTCACCCCACATGACAAATGAACTTCTGACTGCTGAAATGCAAGATTAATGAATGCACAGAAGAGACATGAAAGGACTTACGAGGATCCAGGGCTCGCTGTTGGCGGGGGACCTGGAAAAGTGACAGAAGAAAAACAGCAGGATGAGTTACGGCGAGGTAGCAAGCAGGAAGCCTTTGAAAACCTTTTAGAAGATAAAAGCAGCAGTCTGTCATGTTGGCTGTGGTTTATGGAGTTAAGCAGAGGAGTGGCAGCTCCTCAGCTCCAAAAACAAGCCTGGATTGGCTGCAGAACATGACATGAGGACAATAAACAGGTGAGGAACTCAGCCTCCTCTTGAAACTGCCTTAGGAGAGCATCTGATGATTGATTTCTTATCAGAAATCAGAAAACATGGGAGATTTGTGAGAAAAGGCTACGAATCTCATCACATCCATCATGCCTTGTATGTTATTTGTCCAGTTCCAGAGAGGATTAACCAGGACTGTGTGCAAATATCTTCACCTCAGTGAATTATTTCCCCCTGACCGTGGAGGAGGAGGAGGAGGAGGAGGAGGAGACACACAAAACCTGTTTCTTGTTTGGAATCTTCTGCGTGGTAAGACCAGCTTTGAAGGCAGTTATCTCAATATAAACTTGGAAGAATGAGTGCTTATTTTCCCTGGCAGGTATTTATGTGTGTCATCCCAGCCCCTCAGTCTGCAGTGCCAGATGAAATTTCTCACTCACCACACACAGAGGTCACTCAGGCACTCCAGAATGAAGGATTTCTTCTCCTCTGCTCTGAATCTACCCAGGCACCACATTAATGGGGGCTCAGCCTGGAGCAAAGGAGGCACAACTGCTCCTGTCTGCACAACTGCTGGCAGGAGGGGACAGCTGGGGGGTCAGGCTGTGCTCCCAGGGACAAGAGGAAATGGAAAAAAAGTTTCCCCAATATCCAATCGAAACCTCCCCTCAAACTTTACCAGGGGAAGTTTAGATTGGATATTGGGAAAACATCTCCTCCAAAAGTGTTGGAACAGTCTGCCCAAAGGCAGTGGTGGAGTCACCATCCCAAGTTTTCAAAAATCATGGATGTGACAGCTGGGATTGGTTTAGTGGTGATATGCAGGGGGTGCTGGCTGATGCTTGGACTTGATAATCCTAAAGGTCTTTTCCAACCCGAGCAATTCCATGATTCTATGGAAATACAGCTGTTCTATGCTCCCATGGATCCGATTAGTTGGGAAATCTGAGGTTGGGGTTGAAAGGGCAGAGATCCCAGCCCTCACTGACAATGGACAACAGAATCCCAAGGTCTCTTTCAGGGGCGTCCTGTCAGCTCCCAAGGACCATTAATTTCTCCAAGCTCCATCTCCTGCAATGTTTCTGCCCTGCCATCTGAACACCTTCCCTGGGAAGCAGCGCACTGATCCCTGGTTTCTCTGCACAATCTGGCTTTAATAAATTAATAAAAGTTGGCTTTTCCAACCCGAACCATTCCATGACACCGCTACATCCGCACACTCATTTCCCTTGGATAAACCCTTCCTCCAGCACTCTGAGTTTGAACCATTTGAGAGTTCAAAACTCACCAAACTTCACGAAGAGCACGCCGGTGGTGGACACAGTCCTCCTGCCGTTGGTGGCCACGCACTGGAAGTAGCCGGTGTCGGTGGTGTCCAGGTTGCGGATGCGCAGGCGGGAGCCGTACGGCGTGGCGCGGAAGGAGATCCTGCGGGGCTCCTGCACCACGGGAGCATCGTTCTTCAGCCACCTCACCGTGGGAGGAGGGTTCCCAGACACCTTGCAGTGCAGCTCTGCCGTCTGGCCCAGCGTGGTGGTGATGTTGTTCATGGGTTCGTCCAGCGTCAGGAAATAATCTGGCGGTGGAGAGGAAAGAAGGGAAATGAAGAAATCCGGAGCAGGGGATGTCATTGTGGGGAAAGGCCCTGCTTGTCTTTGAAAGGGACACAAAGGAAGTGGATATCAGGTTTCCCACAGGTTCCCTCTACTTTTCCAATAATGTTCTACTTGGCTTCATTCAACACAGAAAATCTTTTCTTTTTTCTTTTCCCTAATCAATAAACATGAAAAACATCTCAGAACTCCAGCTGTTCATTTTGATGCTGATCTGCCTTTGTTCATGCTAGAAACCACAAAATACAGGAATATGTTAAATGAATCATTCAGAAGTGAAAATCTTGTTTCCCAGAGAAGCTGTGGCTGCCCCTGGATCTCTGGCAGTGTCCAAGGCCAGGCTGGACAGGGCTTGGAGCAGCCTGGGACAGTGGAAGGTGTCTCTTCCATGGAATGAGATGAGTTTTAAGGTTCCTTCCAACCCAAACCACTTTGGAATTTTGTGATCCTCTCTCCAAGCCATTTTTAGTGACTTGCAGAGCAGAGCAGACAGTGTGTTATCCACGATTTTGTAAGCACCAGCTGCAGAGATGAGAAATAAGGATCATATCTGGGAAAAGGAGACTTTGCTCTCACTCAGAATTTCCATTGCTAAGAGCATTGAAGGTTACCTTCAATCTGAACTAGATCTCAAGACTGAAATACCAAATTAAATTAAAATTACAAAGATGGATTTCTCCTAATCCATTCCTGAGCACTACCTTCTCCTGTCAAGGGCTGTTTTACTTGGCATCCTTCAGGAAAGCCCATTCCCAGTTAATTGTATTCACCATTTAATTAAACCTTTAAAGGCAGGGAGGGAGATGGATTGGGGATGGGGAATGGAATCCTCAGGCTTTCATCTCCATGCCAGAGGTTCAAACCTAGCTGTGGTCATTAATGCCCAGAGCCATCATCAGCCGCTGGCTGTCCCAGCAGGGTGGCCAAGGAGTGAGAGATCCCGACTGCATTTGGCTCCTGAACTCTCAGAGACAAACCAGGAGGGCAAGAAAAGCCAGAATTAGTAAGTGAGCTTAGAATTTGGGTTGATAGGGACCTTAAATCTCATCCCATTTCACCCCTGCCATGGCAGGGATGCCAGGACCATCCCAGGTTGCTCCAACTTGGCCTTGGACACTTCCAGGGATCCCAGGGAATGCACAAACTGCTGCTGTGCTGCTCATGCTCCACCACTCTCAGGTCCGTCTGCTGGTAACTCCAGCAAGAAGCCTTCCTGAAAGTGTGAAAAAAACCCTCCAGCATATTCCAAACCAGCTCAGCCACCTCACCTGCCTAAGTAAGCCACTTCCCTAATTACTGACGGTAATCTCGGCTTCCCCAGCTCCTCCCTTCATTATGGTTGGTGTGGAGCAGCATCTCCTGCCTTTGTTTTCCATCTGTTCAGCACACAGCTCAGCCTGGATTTGCACAGCACTTTGAACAAGGCGTCCCTGTCCTCGCCTGGTCCCAGCAGCCATTTAGGACAAACGTTTGGCACAAATCTGCCCACAGATTTTTTTTTCCCGCTGATCTTTTTTCCACCTGTATTTTTTCAATTAGGCTTTTCAAGTGCAGGTGTGAAACTGTGCTTCTCTCAGGGAACAAGGGATATGGTGAGAGGGAATGGCCTGAAGTCTCACCAGGGGAGGTTTAGATTGGATATCAGGGGAAAAAATTTCATGGAAAGAGTTGTAAAGCATTGGAACAGGCTGTCTAGGGCAGTGGTGGAGTCACCATCCCTGGAAGTGTTCAAAAAACATGTGGAAATGGCACTTGGGAAGGTGGTTTAATGGTGGACACGGTGGTGGTTGTACTCAATGATCTTAAAGATCTTTTCCATCCTGAACATTCCATGATTCTATGGAAATACAGCAGTTCCTATGCTCCCATGGGTCCAATTATTTAGGAAATCTGTGGCTGGGGTTAACAGGGCAGAGATCCCAGCCCTTGTAGGACAGACAGCAGGGTCTGATGTCCATTTCAGGGGATTCCAATGGCTCCTCAGCTCCCCAGGACCATTAATTTCTCCAAGCTCCATCCCCGGGAATGTTCTGCCCTGCCATCTGAACACCTTCCCTGGGAAGCAGAGTTTCAGCCAGTGCAGGAATTCCAGGTTTCTCTGCACAATCTGGGTTTAATAAAGCCCCACTAATGGCCTGGGACTGCAGAACCGCAGGTAATTAGCCAACGTAACATTTCTGCACCGCAGCCATTTATAGAATTCCCGATAATGTTCCCAAAGCTGCTGCAGACATCTCCAGCCTAACAGGGACAAAACCAGCCCTGGGATGGCCCTGCTGAGGAGCAGCACAGTGAACAGGATGTTTTAAATGTCCTGAGGAATACAGGAGAGGGAAATAAAGGAGTAAGGATGGAAGGCAGGGTTCCAAAGGCTGGATTTAAAAATATCGGTAGATACCATAAGTCAGTGAAAAAGGGTGGCTTTGGTACCAAGAGAGGTGGCCTCAGAGCCTCAGGAGCTGCTGATCCTCTATTTGCTCTCCACCTTCCTCCATGAGCTACTAGAGAAACACTAAAACAAATTCATCTGCTAAATTCACTTTAGCTTAGTCCTCAAATCCATAAATTTACCATCCAAATCATCGATCAGATCAAGCAGCTCACCTGAGATGAGATTTAAACAGGGCAGGTTTGAAGCCACTGGCAGCTTTGTGAGATGTTTCTCACAAATAAAGCAGTTCTGGAATTGAAAATGAGCTCCCCAAAAACCCTTGGACTGCTACTGAGACATGGAAAATTATGAGCATTCCTTCCCTGGCATGCACCAAGCTCATCCATCGCTGCCCTTGCCAGGTGTGAAGGGGCTGGAGAGAAGCCCAGTTGTATTTTTATTGTGTTTCTCACCATCCAAAGCCCATCAAAGGATGGAATCTTTCCCTGTGGGGGTGGGGAGGGGCTGGAATGGATTTCCCAGAGAAGTTGTGGATCCCTGGCAGTGTCCAAGGCCAGGCTGGACAGGGCTTGGAGCAGCCTGGGACGGTGGAAGGTGTCCCTGCCATGGCAGGGGTGGACAGGATGAGCTTTGAGCTCTCTTCCAACCCAACCCATTTCACCACATTCCATCCAACAGCCTCCCTGCCATCCAGCAGCTCTCCAGATGGAGTTGACTCCCTCTGACCTAAAGAAGAATTTCTTAGAAAAAGGATGGTTCTTGTGTGCTGGGAACGAACCAGGCTGGTGGCAGAGACCTTCGGAAAGTCTGAGTTTTATCCTGGCTCGGAGTAGTTTTGGGTGAATCAGCTCAGTTGTGATTTTTAGAAGAGCCAAAGGGAAGTAGACACCCAAAGCCAATCAAAGCTCACATGGGATTTGTGCAACTAAGGCCTTTTAAAAACAGCCTTAAACCTTTTGGCTCGATGTCTGCAGCCATAAAGTGAGGATAATAATCCCTCTTACATCATGGGGAGGCTGCTATGTACATTAATGAGATAATGCTCATAAAGCACTTTGAAGGTGAAAAGTGCTATGCTGGGATAAGCACTGTTATTACATTTTTAAGTTAAATCTCAGGGTTTTGAGCACATAACAAAAGCCTGTCCATATTTTAGAGTAGCACTCTATAAAAACATTAGGGAAATGTTTTAATTTCCAGAAGTATGGGAGAATAGCCTGAAAGAGTTCTAAATAAAATTTAGCCCACCTATAATTTAATAATAGCCAAACTGATTTTTTTTTAATTTGTAAAAACAATTTACTGCTGGGCCTAGACCCCGAATGCCAAGTTTCAGCCCACAGAGAGTTTTTTTTTAATGGCTGAGTTATAAACCCTTGAAAAATGCTGACAGCCCCTTTACTAGAGCAGCACTAGCGGGTGCCCTATAATGAACTTTTAAATGACTTGAGATAATATCTGGAAAGCCAAGCCTGAAATATATTTCTGGGTTTGAGCCGTTGCCAAGGCAAACACAGCACATCATAAGTCATCCTGATGATTCTGAGCGCATAAATTGGAGACACTGCACATAAACCCCAAATCTTAGGTATCCTTCATGGCCAAACTGTGCTGGTTTGATGTTACAGAACAGCAACATCTGTGCAAGGACGAAATGGAGAGCCTTGCATGTCTCCAAAGCAGAAAAGTGTCTGTATTTCCACAGCTCTGCCCTGACACTGTTAAATAGGAGCCTCCCCGGCCCTAATAAATCCTCCACTATTCTACTACTTTTAAGTGGAACCCAGGTGGCTTTCAAAAGAAAAGCTCGTCCTGGCCGGCCAAGGAATGTTAATCTCCTCTGTGACCACAGGGTTGCTCTATCTGAAATTACCAACGCCACATCTCAGAGCACTAACACCCTCTTGGCTTGCAGGAGGATTTTGCTGGCCACAGCGAGACCTTTTCCCCCCAGCACCGTGTGCTGCATGGCTCTGATTTCACAAGGTGTTTAAAGCACGATGGGGATGCAGGATTAGACCCTGAAAGGGTCATTTTATGAGAAGAGTTGTTGTTTCATTTATCCTTCTCTTTCTGCCCTTCTGATCTTCTGGAATATTCAAAGAAAAGCTCAAATTAAAGTCTCTGCTCAAGCCCAAAGCAGCTTTAATCCAGGTGCACCAGAGAGGCCGAAGTGCCAAGCTCCTTCCATTCCAGATGGGGAACAGCACAGCTCTCTGCAGAGGAACATCTCCAGACCTTTCCTCCAGCAAACCCACAGCTCTGGGGACACCTTTCCCAGCTGCTGGCCTGGAGAAGGTGTTGAATTGTGGATTTGAAGATTCAAACTTGCACTGCAGCACAGAGAACAGCCATCTCACCTGGCTGGAGTGAGGCAGAGGGACACCAATATTCCAATAATTCTGATTGCACTTATGGAATGCTGGAATGCTTTGGGCTGGGAGTGACCTCGATGATCAGCTCATTCCAAACCCTGCCATGGGCAAGGACACTTCCATTATCCCTGGTTGCTCCAAGCCCTGTCCAACCTGGCCTTGAATTGTCTTTGTGAGCTGAAAGGTTTGGCAGCTCCCTGGCTCTTTGTCATGCAGGCACTGGGAAAATGCCCAAAAGTGTCTCAGGGAAAGCTGCATTCATCCATTCAGAACCTTGGATTGTCCACAAGTCCAGTCTGGTGCCACACCTGGATGTGCTCTGTGCTCACAACCAACACTGAGCTCAGACCACTGGAAACTTTCTACACGGAATGTAGAAAACATCTTTGGAGAAGATCAACAGCACAGAGCTCCCACCCAGCCTGAGGATGCTGGAGAGCTTGCTGGCTGCTCCATGGAAAAGGAGGAACCAGCAGGACTTCTGATGGAAGCGTGGCCTTACACAGGACACAGATTTTTCTGTTGGAAGAATGAATTAACCATAGATTGTTTGCTGGATCTGTCCGTAACTCACAAAGAAACACAACTCTCTGTGGGTTTGATCACCAGATCCTCGTTACTAAAAGGGGTAAAAGAAAAACTCCCAGTTGGGATTTCACTTATTTCAAATGAATCCAAGTAGAGGAACAGCAGTGGGAGGAAAGAGATGCCGCACTCAACCCATGATTTGGCAACTCATGAAAAATGTAAGAGTTAAAGCAGCCCAGATAATCAGGTGGAAATATCCAATATCAACGGTCTTGGGACAAAAGGAAACCCCTGCTGCCTCTGCTTGCCCAGATTAATTACTGACACTCACCGTGTTTGGGATTCTCAGAATTAATTGTTATATTCTGAGAATAGGCAGCTGACAGACAGTGCTGGGCTTGTGGAGGGAAACCAGACTTCCAAAAAATTATCTGGAACTTGGATCCCGCTGCTTTGGGATGGAAAATGGACAACTCACTGCCCTCCATGAACTCCTGAGATGCATTTGAGAGTCACTTCTGCCCCTCCTTTCAGGAGTCAGCTCTGAGGTTTAAGGACAAATGTCTCGGAGGTCACTTTGAGGGGAAATGAGGCTTTTCTTTACTCAGTTTTATAGCCCAAGTAGGAAACTTCTAAACTTTACCCCCAAAAAAGAAAAAAAAAGTGATTTGGAACAGGTAAACAAATGTCCACATCCAGCTATAAAGCCAACTACTGAAAACCATCAAGGGATTTTGTTGTCACTTTAGAAGGTGCTCTGCAGTAAAGAGCCACAAAGAAAAACTCAAGCATTAAAGGGAGGGTGCATGGAAAGGTATGTGCCTCAAGATTAATGCCGTGGAGTCAAAGAAAAGCTGTTACTTCTGACATTTTGACATAGCATCACTTTAGGATCTGGTTCTTATTAGCCCTTTCTGTGCCTTTTAAAGGTCTATTTTTTTTTCCAACCAAAAATGTCAGGAAATTTGGAACAGAAATGTACAATAAAACACGTCCCTTGACCCTCTGATCTATCAATCTTTCAAATAAACAAAGATAGCTGGATGAGCCAGGAAAAGGTTATTATATATCGTTACCTTATGTATAATGGTCAATATTCACCACACACACTCACATTATATAAAAAATCCGATGTGAGTGAAGCTTTTTGTGAGAGATTTTTGCCATGAAAGCTTAAAGTTACTCGGGGTGGTTTCGTTTTCAGGCCACGTTTTGTGACCTTCGAATTTCACACCCTGTATTATTTATAAATGAGACATTCAAGAAACACAAATTCTCAAATAAAAACGTGCACTCCGTCGGTGGAAAAGCAAACAAAAGGAGCTAATGTACTGTGGCTAAAAAAATGTTCAAACAAAGTAGCAGTAATTTACTGCCCTGCTACTAACGGGACCCCACAAATCGAATCAGAACCCTGAGCCCCATCAGGGGAGCTTGATTTACCCTATATCCCCCAGATAATAAAGGAAAATAAAAAGGTAAATTGTGCATGAATGTGAAAGCTGTAATTCTTCCCCTTTCAGCACACGTATCGAATTCGCATCCAGTGATTTCAAAGGAGAATCTGGACTCTCTGAAGGGCTGGGGCCAAAGGCAGGAGGCCTGCATCCACCTGGTTTGGTTGTGTTGATGTTGTTTAGGATGCAGTTTGCCTAAGAGTCAAATTCTCCTGGGAGATCACGGAGATTTTCCCGCTAGGAATTCCCAGCCAGGTCATTCCCTGCCAAGGTGGAGCTTCAGCCTGGGTGTGTCAGCGAGGGTGGCACAGCTTCCCTGGGCTCCCCAGAGCCAGAGGGTCCATGAGCAGCCTGGCTGCACCCCAGGATGTCCTGCAGACCTTCCACAGCCTCTCCTGGGCTGGAGCTGCTGTCCAGCCCTTCCAGGGGATGCTCTGTCCTCCCCAGGATCTCTGGGAAGCTCATGGCACACAGTCCTGAATGCTGCACCTCTCCCATCTCTTCTTTCGATCTTCCACAGTCATTTTCCTCTGTGGATCCCCAGCTCATCCCAGGGGAGAGATGTAAATGTGATCCTTGATAAACCCCTGAATGTTACGGATAAATCCCAGCTGAACCTTAAACTGTAAAATGCTGAGTCTTGCTGCCAATCTGTCCAGGGAATGTTTGCTCCAGGGAGCACCGTGGGACTGGGAAGTGATGCCACACAAGGGCTGTGGGGAGCTCAGAGCCTGGCCTTGGGATTGTGGATGTCTGGAAATGGAAATGGTTCCCAGCTCTGACCCATTCCAAGGCTTTACACCTGTTTGCCATGAAAGGAAAAGGAAAACGGGCAAAAACTCACAGTAATGGCTTTCTTTGGAAGCTGGAGGAGCAAGGGAAGAGCTCCTGAGAGGAGGAGGAGGAGGAGGAAGCAGCAGTAGGAAAGGTGTTGCATCCCAACCCCAGTGCCCTCAGCTCCAGCTCAGCCACACCAGGACACATCCTGAGCTGAATCCTTCCCACAGTGAAAGGAAAACTAGATTTCAAAACTGACTCTTCCCTGGCAAAGACTCCAATATTATCGTTGCCCAAGGATGAGGAGCTCCCAGCAATTCCTCCAGTGCAGCAGATGTAAATAAGCTCTCATTCCAACCCAGGCCTAGTTCTTTGTAAATAAACTGATGTGGGACAGAAGGAAAAGCCTCTACTTCCCTGATCCCTTTTGGGGGAGAGGAGCAGCTGAATGAAGGGCTCTGCACCTCTGTAAAGAAGGAAAAATGGGAAACTGGGAGCTTTTCCCAACAAAGAGCTGGAGCAGGAGCTTGTCCTGTGGTGTGAGCAAAGTTTAATTTACTCCCGTGAGTAAATTTACCATTTACTGGATCATATTTCCATTTCTCTGTCTCCCTCATGGCATTCCCTCTGCACACCACGATTTACCAGTAGGGAAAGAAGGAGAAATTCTCATAGCTAAATTTCCCCCCTTTTAAAAGTGACTATTTTTTACTTTTTATGCACAGTTTGTTTGTTTTTTTAAGGTTTTGGTGAGAAACCACCTCCTCCCTCCCATCAATCGTTGCTTTCAACAGCTCTTCACGGGTGGCTGCGTCTCTTTTAAATTCATTTCCTGCTAAAAAGAATAAACAGGCAACTGTTTAATGCTGTCGATTTAGCTTATTTAATAGAAATTGAAACCTGAATGGGGCTCAGTTGTAAGATAATCACCGCAGAACTCACCCGGCGAGGGAAAGCACCAGATTAAGTCATTATTTCAAAATGCAGAATATTATTTTCAAGCTGTTCCTCCCGAGGACACACGGGAGGAGGAGATGCTCATTTCCAAAAGGCAGCAGGTAGAGCTGGAGCCACTCAGAGCGGGCAGGGATTTAATTGGGAAATCTGCCTGGAAACCACTTTCATGTGGCCAACTTAATAGGCTTTAAAGCGAGTTTTACTGTGACCTCCTGGCTGAGAGCGGCGCAGACAAGTGCATGTTGACTCCTTGAGACGCTTGTTTGCAAAAGAAATGGAAACCAAGCCTCGTTCTCTGCTCGGAGCTTTCCACCCCCAGCTCAGCGTGTGCTTGGCTCCATCCTAGCTGGATTTTCCAAGGCTTTGAGGAGCAGCAGCAGGTCCCACATGAAAGCCCCCGGTGGGGTGTGGGACAAGACAAAACCTGCGTGTTTGTGCCGCCAGGAGCTCCGAGAGCAGCCGCCCCTCTGACTAAGCTTTTGGGCACCAAATCCTTTGGCTCCCCAATGGAAATGGGGATGAGGTGTGGGAGCTGCCAGGGTTAATCAGCACAGGGTTGGTAATCCCCCAGGAATGCGGGATTCAGCCCAGCCGCTAATTGCTGCATTCCGGCTGGATTAGGAGCCTGGAACTGCATTTTACCTGCTCCTGACAATGTCTGGGGCTGGGGAACAGGTGCCATGGAGGGAAATGGTTCAATCAGCAAGGGTTGGGCTCAGCGCTGGCACAGAAATCTCAGCTCTACTGGGACTCTCCAGAGTCAAAGTTTTGCCTTTCTCTGGCATTTCCGAAATTTTGAGTGATTAGTGGCTTCACTTTCATTTTCTAGGCCACTGAGTTATTTTCTACTTTCTGAAAAATCAGTGAAAGCTGCCAAACGGGGAAAGAAACATGGGAAGAGAGCAGGTTTGGATGAGATATATGGAAAATCCTTTCCTGTGAGGGTTTGAGGCCCTGCCTCAGGGAAGAAGAGAAGCTGTGGCTGCCCCTGGATCCCTGGCAGTGTCCAAGGCCAGGCTGGATGGAGCTTGGAGCAGCCTGGGATGGTGGAAAGTGTCCCTGGGATGGCACTGGATGGGCTCTAAGGTCCTTCCCAACCCAACCCAACCCAACCCAACCCATTCTGTGATTCCATGATCCTGCCTGGATCTTCACCTCTCCCCAGCTTTGGGAAGTTCCCTGAGCACAGCCCAGAGCACCTGGATCAATCCCTGCAGCAGGACAAGAAATTCATTCTGCCAACACCTTCCTTCAGCCCTTTGCTGGGATTTAGGAATTCTCCCACCTTTCTCCCCTTCCCACCAGCAAGCATCAACCCTTTGACTTTCATCATCTCCACTGCGTCCTGGATCACCAGAAAGTCCTGCAACTCCCCTGCTGGGAAGGCAGATGTGAAAGATTCAACCTAAAGTTCTCAGAGCTACATATTCTCCTCATATTTAAGCACAGAAAACATATTTATGCATGAACATCAAACATTATGAACACATGCCCAAAAAAAAATTAACAAAACACAGACAAAAACAATTGGGAAAACCATCTGGGTCAGAATTCCACTATGGGAAATTTCCATCTAAATAGCAAATGGTTGGAAAATGAAAAGAGTGGCTGAGAAATTGCACAGTGAGGGTGGCTAAGAGCATCCTCCAGTGCAATGGTCCAGCAGAAGAATTTCAAAGCCTAGTTTGGCTCAGGAGTTGCAGCCACTGCCTTGCAATGAGGGAATCTCAGTGATTTCCCTTAAATTAGCAGTGCTTAATTTACAAAATGAAGGAGAATGAGACATAGCTCTCTTTTTTTACAATATATACCCCTTGGAGAGCTTCAAATCACATATAATTACCACCTGCAAATTTATTTTGTATTATCAAATTTCCTAAAACAACACTGCGGCAAACTGAGTGCCTGATGCTTGTGATTTTTGAGTTCAAATCCTAAAATCCACCAGAAAAAAACCAGAACATCTTGAAATATTTTTGCCATGTGGAACATTTTCCTGATACAAGAAATGGACACAGCAATCTCCAGAAATCACAGAACCACATAGAATTAAATGTCAAAGGATCCTGAAGTAAATTAGGTTTATCTTAAATACCCCCTGACCCTTTTTGTTTGCTGATTTGGTCAAATCAAAGAAAAATCAAATCAAGAAAAATGAGATTTTAAAATGTGATTTCAGGCAGTTTTGGTTTTTTTTTCTGCCTGCTTACCTTTATCTAATTCACTCGAGATGTTCCATGACGACGTGGGCATGAAATCAGCAACAACTGAGGAATTTGCTCCTGGAAGGGAAAAAGAGAAAACCCGAGGGTTGCTGTTAATATATGGATTCTATATCATTGGGAATCAAGCTGCTGTCATAGGAATAAAATGATTTGATGCTCTGTGCTGGCAGGCTGAGACATCTGGGCAGCAGAAGCAGCCAAGGAGGAAAAGGCAGCAGGCCAGGGCTGGAGTTGGTTTTGCAATGCTGTTCACTGGGAGGCCTCGTGCTAATTAATTAATTCATTAATGAAGCAGCCAGACTTTGGGATGGACTTGAGCCACTCCAAAATTGGGTTTTACAGAGGTAGAGTGACTGAGGGAAACACAGCGCTGAGAGGCTGCTGTAGGTATTAACGTTTTACTAGTATTTATTTACTTTATTTATTATTTACTTCATTATAATTTATTATAATTTACATTATTTATTTATTATTTTATTTACTATTTCTTATTAACGTTTACAAGGCATTTGGATCCTGGAAACCCACAAGCACAAAAAGGGACATGGTTTGTGCACTGAGGTGGATGTGGTTGATGCACTGGAGTTACCAGGGCTGCTTGCAGGAAACTTCCTGCTGTGGAATGGAAACAAGGACTGATCTGAACCCCAGCAGCACCTGCTCATTGCTGGGAGAATTCTTTACTTCTCAAGGAAAAGCTGAATGGGGATTTCAATCTCTGCTTGTGGTTTTACCTAATTTTAAACAGCAAATCACAAGGAGGATGCTCTGAGCCAGCATGTCCAGCTCTAGGTCATGGCAAAACATTCCCTGTATCCCAGCATGGATGACTTCATCCAACATCTGGATTTACTGGATACAGATTTACTGGATACAGATTGAGTGTCTCCCTGGAGGGACCCTAGAGCTGGGTGATCCCAGGGAGGGCAGAGCTGGGGTGTTGAGTGTCAGATGAGAACAGGAATGTTCTGAATTCATTTCACTTCAACATGTCCTTTAGCTTATTCCCAGATTTCACTCACAAAACACGGCGTGCAAGGATATGCAGAGAGGTTCTGCCTTTATCTGACATGCTGGCAACTCTTTCATTAAAAAACCACGAGAAATCATAAACAACAAGTCACACAAATGCACAAAGCCTGTGCCCGCTTTATAAAAAAGGCCTGGCTTAAAAGCCCACCGGGAAGCACTGCTTATTTAATACTCTGCCAAGTATTCCCAACGTAAACATGGAATTTGAAGGCATTATAAGTCACCTCGGAGCACATCCTGGCCCCTGCAGGTCCCCAGGCAGAGCCCATTGCTGGGGACAGCCCTGGGCACAGGGAAGGGGCACAGCCAGTGGTGTCACCCCTGTGGCCCACTGAGTCCATCCCTCCTCGTTCTTTGCTTTTAATTAACAGCTGAGCTTATCTAACGCAAAATTTTGGGACCACGTGGCTAAACCCACAGGGTTGGAGGGAAATGGAGTGGATTCAGTGCCAATGTCACCTGATATGGGGGTAGGTGACAACAAACCAAGGAGCTGGTTGGTGTCAGGCTGGCACCAGAGCTTGGGACACTTGGTTCCCTAGGCCTCCTCACCCTTCCAGCTCTCCTAGACAAAAAAATGGGACAAATCTGTGGTAAAACCCCTTCAAGTCAAGCATCTGAGGGCTGTTGCTCCTGCTGGGACCAAAGTGGTTCATCAGTGTCCACAGGGCACTGCTCAAACCCGCAGCCAAAGGGTTCCCTCAGCCACACATTCACATTTGGCACTGCAAAACAGATTTTCTGCAGCTGCTTTGGCTCACCTGGAAATATTTTAGTATGAAGAGCCCACAAAACGATGGTATTTCACCAATGGGTAACACACATTAGCCAAAATTAAATAAAAATTACTGACAACATTATGACCACAACAAGTATTTGTTATTTAAAACTCCAGAACTAACACCACTATGACCACATGCACTATTTGTTATTTAGAACTCTGGAGTGTCCATATTGATGTTTTCTTAAGCAGGCCTTGAAAAAATGACCATGAATCTCACAGAGCATACTCCCATCATCTCATCTACAGAGGAAACCACTTTAGAAAACCAAACCTTCCTATTTGCCAGACAGTTCTGCAGGCTAGTAACTCGTGATTTTCTGATATTCCTCAATTAAAGCTCCAAAGAAGAGCAAAGCATCACTGCGCCCTTAATAAACACTTTTTTTGATTGAAAGGAACTCACAGAGCAGCTACACCATGTAGGATGTACACCACCAGCATGGCAATGCAGGAAAATAAAACATCCCTGAAAGAGGTGCAGGAGACATCCTCGAATTCCATTTCCAGCTGTGATGACTCAGGATTGCTGTGCATGAAAGTGAGAGCAGCGACAGCACCTTGGAAAAGCTCCGTGGTGGTTCCAGGGGAGGTGTGGAAGGGAAGGTGAACTCCCAGGCAGCCCTGCCAGGGGTGAGTCAGGATTGATTTGCACACAGCTTTTGGGGCACTGGAACAGACTTGCCTGTTTGCTGGCACCACTTCAAAATAGGGGGGAAAATCTGCTTAATATCAGATCACAGAATCCCAGGATCACTGAGGTTGGAAAAGCCCTCCAAAGCCATCGAGTCCAAGCTGTGCCCAATGCCCACCTTGTCCCCTGCCCAGAGCATTCAGTGGCACGTCCAGGAATTCCTGGGACACCTCCAGTGATGAGGACTCCAAACCTCCCATGGCAGTTCCAATGCCTGACCACTCTTTCCATGGAGAAATTCTTCCTGATGTCCAACCTGAACTTCCCCTGTCCCAGCCTGAGGCTGTTTCCCCTTGTCCTGTCGATATTTCAACTGAATTTTGAACTTGGATTTTAGAAATTAATCCTTAATAATTCCCCTCATGCCCAGCTTGAACTTGAACAATCAGATTTGTTTGGAAGAAGAGTCAGCCTGAGAAATGTGATCAGCAGACAGAGCCATTATCCTGTTAAGGTTGCATTTATCCACAGAATCAGTCCAGATGAATGATGACTCTTCTTCTTAACGCTGGCAAGATAATTATCTGTTCCAACCTATTAAGAAACGTTGGGTTTGAGTTAATGAGAAGTCACAACAGGCTGTGAAAAGCCAAGTAAAGTGTATTCAAACACACTCCCCACAGAGAAGTTGGCCAAGGTCTGATTTTATCACTGTATTGCACAAGTGTGGAGTGAATTTCACTCGTCAGGCCTTGTAAATCCTTTGTGATTAAATAAACTTCAGTTAGGTTTACAAAAAGCTGTACCTGCATTTGGGAGATGAAATAGAGACTGTAAGTCAAGAAAGGAAGAAAGATAACTGAGATGACATCAAGGGCGGAAATAATTGAAGATTTTAATGGGGAATAAATCTGCTGTTCAGAAAGAAGGAGAGAGCAAAGTAAGTGCAGGAATGAGGATGGCCTATTTGCCAGACCCTTGAGCATGAGGGAGGGATGGATGGATGGATGGATGGATGGATGGATGGATGGATGGATGGATGGATGGATGGATGATGGACGGATGGATGTGGAATGGATGGATGTGGA
>VZRM01007356.1:262996-354737 GCA_013397955.1 Grantiella picta
GATGGATGGATGATGGATGGATGGATGTGGAATGGATGGATGGATGGATGGATGGATGAGGGATGGAGGGATGGATGGATGGATGAATGAGGGAGGGATGGATGGATGAGGGATGGATGAGGAATGGATGGATGATGGATGGATGGATGCTAAGTGGAGGAATGGACACATCCAGTGGAAGTGGGGCCTGTGATGCACCTTCTTTTTGGGCACAGAGATGAAAATCCCACCCTTTTTAGGGTGGAAGGTAAGTCCAGTTAAATCATGCAAATAAAAAAATCCAAATGTCTTCTTAATGAGCATCTTTGTACCACACCAGGGGCTCACTCTGTACCCCAGTTCCATACCCTAATTACATAACCTTTTCTATAATTGGGAGCAATTTATTTTTTCAGATAGAATAATGAATGTGATTGCAATTCAGATCTCACTGCAGCAAAAAGAGCAAGGAGGTCTTTCAAGAAGGAGTCAGAAGTCTGAATAATAAGATCAACTATTCAGAATTAATTTTTAAACTGCATTAAAAAAACAGTTTTCCATTTGCAAAGCTCTTTCTGAATCCGAGCAGAAAGCCTTCCCCGAGTGAGCTTTGTTATCCTGTGAAGGAATTCGCCTAAGGAAGTGATAAAAGCCCAATTTCCCGAGACATTAAAAACAAGATTGGGCAAGACATGACTGCAGACAGAGTTATCCCACGCTGGCAGCAGGGTCAGGGCAGGACAACTTCCCAGGGGATTTGGGCACAGCTTTTTTTGGCCAAATCACCCATGAACATTTTATAGCTGCAGATCCACCAGGAACATCAACCCCCCTTAAAGAGGGGAATAAAATCTCCAGCAAACAGACTCCTCAACTATCCCACTTGGAGAGAACTTCAGGAAAACAGAAATGGCAGATAAAGTTATACAGACTGTGAGAAAAGCTAATTATCCTAAATGCTCAGTATTTTTTGCTTTTCGGCACATTCCAGACCAACACTTCATCTCTGCCTCTGTCTGGTTCCTACCTGACTGATCCCTTCCAGGATCTTCCCACAGATCTGCCTCCTGGCTGTTTTTCCTCTCAGTCCTATCTCCCTCATCTCCCTTTTCTGCCTTTTGCATTCTCTGTTCCACTGATCCTTTGTGAGTTCCCCGCAGGTTTCCATCTGATCTCCCCAGATATTCCATTTTGCAATCAGCCACTTTCCAGCCTCTCCTCAGCCCACCCTGGAGCTGCTGAAGGAAATCTAGACAGACTCGAATGGATAAGACCTGTTATTTACTAATTTTCTTGTCTCTTTAAAAGCTGGCACTATCCTGAAATTTCTATCCTATATCTCAAATTCTGCTTACACCTTTAATGTGTGAAAGGATTTTCATGACATCAGTATCTCTGTGTGCCTGCATTAGAGTTCTCCTCTTTCCAAAGGAGGTGGGAATTGTGAATATTTCAATCAGTTGAATGAGGTGAAAGTGTGAGAAGATGGGGAATTGTTGAGCATTTCTGCTCTTTGAGTAAAGAAAGTGTCTCTAAAGGAGAATTTAATAGTATGTAATGCCAGAGGTTAAAACCTATGGATACTGATCCTCATCCCACAGGACAGACCTACCATGGATTATTTTAAAACCCAGTCCATGTTAAAAACATATTCCTGAAAAGAGCCTCCACCTGCCATGCTCAGGTAAAGCCGTTATTTCAAATATTTTACAAGAGAAGAGCCTACAAATGATACACAATAAAATCCTCCCCAGAACAGACCTTCTAAAGATCTCCCTGGTGAGGAGGATGAAGTGCTGCACGATGGCATTTCTCCCTCAAAGGCACCCTTAGCTCTGCTCCACCTGCTTATTCCATGGCTGGAAAAGCAAAGGGAAAGCTGCTTCTGCCAAAATCTTGCCTAGGCAGATCCAGGAGATACGAGTTTACCAGATCACAGAATCACTGGGGTTGGAAAAGGCTTTGAAAATCATCGAGTGCCAAATCCCCACCTTGTCCCCAGCTCAGAGCTGAGTGCCACAGCCAGAAATTCCTTGGGCACCTCCAGGGATGGAGACTCCACCTGGGCAGCTCCTTCCAATCCTGACCACCCTTTCCATAAAAAATTCTTTCCAATACCCAACTTAAACTTCCTCTGGTGTAACTTGAGGTCATTTCCTCTCCTCCTGTCCCTGTTCCCTGGAGCACAGCCTGACCCCCCGGCTGTCCCCTCCTGGCAGCAGCTGTGCAGAGCCACAAGGTCCCCCTGATCCCCTTTGCTCCAGGCTGAGCTCCTTTCCAGCTCCCTCAGCCTCTCCTCACAGGACTTAAATGATTTCTTCAGAGTTCAAAACTGTCATCACCATGTCCAAAATGCATTTTCTGCTGGCAAAATCCATCCATCTGGGGCAGAGATGATGTTGTGGGGTGCAAATAACCTTCAAATGGTTAATTTCATTCAAGCTCCTAGAACATCAAACTTCCCTGCACATCTCCCTGTTCTTTATCTGCAGTGTTATCATTATTGACAGCCCTGGGCAGGTTAATAATTGGCATTAGATAGGGAAATTTTCAACACCAGTGAACAATTCGGGCTCTGTGGATTTCAAATACACGAGACATTAATTTCCAGCTTCAAAAGGGAGACGTGCAGCAGGATGATTTCATTTAGCAGAGGACTGGAAATTGTTAGGAACTTCATTTATATCCCATCTCTTCCATCTATCAGAGCACCTCATCACTGCTACTGGCACTTTCAGCAGCAGCACCTGAAACCTTCTTTCTAAACCTTCAGGCTCCCGAGGGATGCAGATAAAGGCAAGGATTGATCCATTTAGGATGGTTAGAAAGAATCCCAGACCTTTATTTCCGGTCGCAGGGCAGGGAGCCCAAAGTGCTTTATGCACCTGACACCTCTGCCTTCCCTTTTCCTGCAGGTCTGCTCTCTCCCATGGGATTCACCAGCTGTTGGCTCAGAGCGGAGCCCTCACTGAGGTTTCCAATAATTCCAAAAAATACCCACCCCAAAAGGCTGCTGGGGAGATTAAAACTCCTCCTCAAAAACATCAGTATTAAGATTTCTTCTTGGATAGCCATGTCATCAGCAAATGATGCGATTGCTGCATGGGAGTGTCTGCAACCTCTCAAAATAGCTTTGGATGTTTTGGCAGCAGCCCAGTGACTTCCACAAGGCTGTATTTTTAGTAACTTGGTCTTTGGCTAAGGTCATATCAGTTAAAATTTGTTTTCTTCCGCAGGATTGGAGCCACCTCTTGGAAGAAGAGGTTTTTAAGAGGCCCGTTTTAGATGTTAATACCTTAATCCTAAATTTCTAATTACCGCGCTACAATTCCCTTTGATTGCAGCTATTAATTACAGATTATCATGAACGTGAGGTGGATTTAGAAGTCACCGTGGAATCCGGGTGCACTTTACATCGCTCTAAATTGGGTCGTTAACAGTTCCACTTAGGAAGAGCAAAACGCCGCAGCCTGGAGCGAGGCAGGGCTTTAATGACAGGGAATGAAGAAAAGGAATGGCTACTTGGCCGAGGGCCAGCGTTTCCCAGCTCACACTCCAACCTTTGTGCCGCTGAGCTGCAGAGATGTGGCCACGGTGGCACTTCGGGGCACTTCAGCCACACTCGGAGCATCGCATTCCTGGGGTGGCATTGCTCAGGTGGAACCAGAATGATCCTGACCTGTGCAAATCCGCAGAATTTCCAAGTTTTTATAAGAATAATTATTTGTACTCTGCTCAGTCTGAAACACAAGGGACGTGGAAGGAAGATATTGGAGGAACATGGTGTTCTCTTGTCCAAAAAGTCAGGTTTTTTGGACACAGATCCAAAATCTGGTTGATCCTCGCTAGTTGTAACACTGGAAGAGGGCAGAGCAGAGCTGCTTGTCAGGCAAACTTACAGAGGCTGGGAATTTGCATAATAAATGCAAACTTCCCATCTCTCCAAACCTACCTGGGTTTTTTTTCATGCCCTGAGCTCTTCTGGGCATCTCAGGGCATGAGAAGGAACTGACTGTGGAAAGACTTCCACAGAAGTGGAAGAAAGCAGAAAGAAGGAAGGGAAAGTGGAAGTGGGAAGCACTCAAATGAAACTGGATGACCGCAAGAGAAGGGTGCAAAAAGCTGACAAAAACAGGAGGAAATTCCTGGACGGGGCTCCTCCAGAAGGGGATGTGACAGAAACAGAGAAGTCATTAAAACCCTTTGGGATATTCTGAGAGAATGGAGAATGGAGAGGGAGAAGGAGAAGGAGAAGGAGAAGGAGAAGGAGAAGGAGAAGGAGAAGGAGAAGGAGAAGGAGAAGGAGAAGGAGAAGGAGAAGGAGAAGGAGAAGGAGAAGGAGAAGGAGAANAAGTGAAGATGCTTCAGTGCCAGGGATGATGGGGAAGGTCCAGGGAGGGATGGAAGGAGAACTGGGAGGCAACACTGTGGCACAGCAACTTTGGGGCTGTCTGAGGTGGAGTTTTCCCTCCCAAAAGTCTCAGAATCTGAAAAGTGCTGAGATCCCTCCAGAGTCTCCCTCACAAAACCCACACATCCTTGTGCCTCCAAGTGATCCACAGCCCCCATTTCCTCATAGGATTCTCTTTCCTGAAGGCACCAAATCCACACACAAGCATTTTGGGGGGGGCTGCCCAAAAATTCTGCTGATTTCCCTCCCCGCCAGCAGAACGAGCAGCGCACAGACGTGTTGGGAGACGAAGGCTGAAGTGGCTGGCCGGGGCTCTGCTTTGCACCTGCTGCCTTGTCCCTGGCTTCCATCAGTGCCACTGCACTAAATCCACCCACAAAAGGCTCGAAAGGAGGCAAAGGCAGCCAAGCCCAGGGAGGGCAAACAAGAAATCATTTCGCTCCCCCATAAATCGTGGCACGCCGTAACTCCTCGCGCCTCAGCGCTCGGGGGCCGCGGCTCGCTGCAGAGGATGAGGAGAGCAGCGAGCCACAATTAAACCCTTATAACTTGCGAAGAAAATCGCAGCAGAAGGTTGCCATGTGCAAACCCACGACTGTTTTCCCGAGCTCGATAATTATTTTTGTTGCGGCGACGAAAAACGCGGCCGCGTCGGCTGATGAATTAATGGGAGGGCCTGAAACAATTACTCCTTAAACACACAGAAGGCTCCCCAGTGTAAATACACTCCGTTTTCTCCCGGATTTTCATGGTGCAGGGCAGACTTTGCCCCATGACTTATTGGCTGCCCATGACGGAGCAGTAAACGGTGCCTGTTTGATGGCTGCAGCTCCACGCCGGGGGTTTCACGTGGTGATTAATGCACAAACTGCCGACTGCAGCCAGCGGCTGAACACAAGGCCACACTGTGAAACCTATGCTAATAGAGCACAATTTATATAAAAAAGGGGGAATGTAAATATTTAACTGATGCCTGAGCTGGATGCTTCGGCCAGGCTGGGACTGAGCTACATTGATTGTTCAGGAGGAGCTCACATCCTGGTCTACACCCGCACAAGCCCCATCTCAGACAGGCTCACAAGGTGGATTTCAAACTTCATGTCCTCTGCTAAAAGGCTGTTTTCTTAAATTTTGCTTCAAGTCGAGCAGATGACACTTGTGAGAGCTGCTCCGTGTGTGTGTGGAGAGCTGGGCTCATTTCAGACCCAGCAGTGACACCACACGGTCCTTGTCCTGCCCTTGTCCTGCCGTGGTGGCACTCCTGATCCAGGCTGTCCTCATGGCAGCCAACAAAGGCAATTACACAGGTAATTAGGCTGCACAAAAGGTTGACATCAACACTTCGGAGGTTTCTTTTTAATCCCTTCATTGATGGAAGGAGTTAATTGATTTAGCCACAGTTACAATTTACTTACTGTAAGAAAGTTTCCGAAACCCAAGGTTCAGCAGGATCTTCTGGATTCAGACATTCTCTAACATCAAGAAAAGTTAAGTCCAAACTTGACCAAATTTATTTCCACTGCTGCCTTTGGGGAGATCTGAAGTTCCATTTCTGGCTTAAGCATGGTCTGGCACCATATTCCCCACGATTTCTAAGGATGTTCCAGGGAATGCCATGCCATGCCATGCCATGCCATGCCATGCCATGCCATGCCATGCCATCCCATCCCATCCCATCCCATCCCATCCCATCCCATCCCATCCCAGGCACACAGAGCTCAGCACTGCGAGCCCCATGCAGACACCAAACCCAAAGATGTGACAAAATCCATCTCCTGAATCCTTAAATCACTCAGCAATCCTTCTGCACTTCCCAAAGCACAGCCAGAGCTGTTTTGCTCGGTGCAAAAGAGCCACTTCTACACAACACAATTAAGACGTCGCGAGCCTTCACCTTAATTGCACGCAGCAGCACAAAGTCCGTGGGCTCCGTGACCCCGAAATGGTTTGGCCACAAAAACCCAACCCACAGTCTCTAAAAGTTAATAGCCTGTACAATGGAAAAGCAATGGGAGCAGGGCAGGGCTGGCTCCTTCAGCCCTAAGTGCTTTAGCAGCCGCGGAAGCCTCACGGAAGGACAAACCACTGATGATTTTTTTATTAGCTCGACAAACAAGAAGCTCAGCGTTTGGTGCTTTGCTACTGCAGAGCCACGGGGATTAGGTTTCAAAGCCGTGGCGACTGCCATGCTTTAAGGAACTCGTTAGGCTGGAAATGGATATGGGCTCCCTCTGCAAGGCAAGGCAATCCAAATAAACACGCTGAGCACGGCGGAGCATCCAGATGGAGTTCCAGGGGACCTCCTGTTCTCTCCCCAAACCCACAGCAGTGCCAGGGTTTTGTGTGGCTGTTCCCAGTCCTTGTTCTCCAGGCCAGAGGAGTGCAGCAGTATCAGCTCAGCAGTGATAAGAGCAAGAGGCTGCCAAAGCAAGCCCAGCGATGGGGCTGAGTTTGGATTCTCACATGCTCGGTGTGTGA
Organism: Grantiella picta; assembly: GCA_013397955.1. Classification (NCBI taxonomy): domain Eukaryota; kingdom Metazoa; phylum Chordata; class Aves; order Passeriformes; family Meliphagidae; genus Grantiella; species Grantiella picta. Next base: position 269,865 of record VZRM01007356.1, read on the forward strand.
GAATTCCACTCCATTCCACTGGCGCCTCATTCCCATCTCTCAGCTCTGGGAGCATCCAGGAGGATTTGGGATGGACTGTTTGCAGAGCAAGGGAAACACAGCTTCTCCCGGAGAGCTCTGAACCAAACAGGACAGCGGGAAATGGAGATGGTGGAATGTCCTGGAGAATTCTCCCTCATTTCACAGTGGATATTTGCAAACTGCTCCTCCAGCTTCTCTCCACTCATCTGTAACAAGTTCCCAAACCACTCCTTGTGCTCAAGCCAAATTGTTGTGCTGCTGTTTAGCTTTTCAGGTTGCCCAAAGTCCATTCCCAGGTCCTTTCCCTACACTGCCTGGAGCTTCACCCTCTGCTCTGCCCCTCTCACCATCGTGTGCAAGACCAAATCATCACCAAATCATCATCATCATCATCATCATCATCATCATTTCACCAAAACACAGAAAATCCTGAGGGATGAAGGATGGAGAGACACCATTCCCAAGTGCAATTCTGATCTTTTAAAGGATGATTTTTGGGAGGAGGATTCCTGCCTGAGAGATACAGACCACTGATTGCACAAAGCCTAAACACCCCGTCAGTGATAAGAGAAATATAGTGGAAATATTAATTTTTTATTCTGGCAACTCCCGTATCACTTTCATGATTCTGATAAATATCACAATCTAACACCTGTTTAATTTAAATTAAAATGCTGAAGTAACTAAACCCCTTCCCCTGTGGCATTAAAAGACTAAAATCTTTCCACTGTTTAACACATGGATGGTTGAGGAATATTTGAACCTAATCCAGATTTTACTGAGATACTTGGAAAATCCAGCATCAATTAATGATTTTGGATGCTGTTTCAGGTTTATGCATATCTTTAATCCTCCTGAATCCCAGCACTGCCAAGCTGTGTATTTTCTCACCCAAATTCCCAAATTAATTGACCCTGACAGAAGGTTTGTGTGCTGCTGTTTTCCATAGTGTTTATATAAAACCAGGCATAGCAGATTAGAGCATTATAGTAATATTTAAAAAAAATAAAGCGGAGGGGCAGGAGGGGCATAAGAGAAGAGATTTAAATTGAAAGAGAGCAGGTTTAGATTAGAGATTAGGGAGAAATTCCTAACTCAGAGGGTGGGGAGGCCCTGGAATGGATTTCCCAGAGAAGCTGTGGCTGCCCTGGATCCCTGGAAGTGTCCAAGGCCAGGCTGGACAGGGCTTGGAGCAGCCTGGGACAGTGGAAGGTGTCCCTGGGGTGGCACTGGGTGAGCTTTAGGGTCCTTTCCAGCCCAAACCAGCAATGGGAAGTCCACAGCCTCTCATAAATATTCTCAATTTATGCCAAAGGCAGAGTAAAAAGCACCTGCAGTAGAAGGCATATTCACAAAAAATGTGAATAATCCAGGACTGGATTCCACAGAGAGGAATATCCTGGGTAAAGGGATGTAATTATTCCTGCCACATCCAGGGCCATGCATGGTCCAAAGCTCCATCTCCCAGTGCAAACTCAGACAAACTACAAACATCAATCATGCAAAAACGTCTTTTTCCACCACAATTCTCATCAAACTGCCTCTTGTTTGGAATGCCTGGGCTGGGCATGCCGAAGGTGGGAATTCTCCAGGGATGTGGTTCCCTCCAAACCACGGAGCAAATCGTGCCCTGTGATTTTGGTTTCCTGGCATTTGATCCCTGCACAAACACACTCAGACACAGCTAAGCAGAGCCACATCTGGGGTTGGGACACAGAATCTGGGATGTTGTCACATCCCAAACATCTCACCTGGGATCATTCCCAGTGTTCACTGAGAAGCATTTCCTGTGCCCAGAAGTTCTGACTGCTGATAAAAAGCATTTTAATGACATGACTGATACAGACACTGTGGACATTCTTACTATCACAGCTTTGCTGCTGCTCCTTCAAGCTGAAATTGGTGAAAATAAGGACTTACTGCACCAAACTTCAACCTGAGCCCCCCAAAACCAGTGCCAGCCTGGAGATTTAGTCACCTGCAATGTTGCATCCAAATCAATAAATGCAATTATTATTTATTGTTAGTGATGAGCAGAACACCTGTTACACCTTTCCAGGATGGAATTAATTGTTAAACATATTGGGGCAGTTTTGTCCTAATGCAAAGCTGAGCACAGGGATGTAGAGAAGTAATTTTTGCAGTGAGGTGTGAATCCAAGAGCCCAGTCTGGAAGTGAGTGACATCAGGTGACAAAGCTCCTCTGGGCCAGCCAAACCAGTGTCCTGTGACACCTGGACATTGCCCTTCCCAGTTTTACCCTACAAGAAAGGACCCAAACTCCCTTGAACATTTGGCTGTGTTTAAACATGGAAAAATGGGATCAAACTTGGAGAAATGGAATCAGACAGGAGCCTGACACCCTTTTACCATGCACACTATGTATCAGCCCAAAAATTCACTGTTACTTCCCAGGAATGGGAAGAGATGGAAGTGGGGACTGGGATGAAGCACCTGCACATTTTCCAGCCTCCACCTGCCCCTTGCAGGAGCTCTCCCTGTGTATCCAAAGCTCTCTAAGTATGGCAGAGGAAAAGAAAAGGTCTCTACTCCTTGCAATTCACGCTGTGGCACACAAAAGCTGATTTCTTTCCCTGGCCAAGCTGCAGCCATGAGCAGAGCTGACCTTGTGGGGTCAGGGCCACCTCAGCAGCTCGGGGTGCAGTGTCACCAGCTCTTCCCTGGAGCTCCTGCCCATATCCATGGGAGCTCCCCAGTCCTGGGAGGTTTCCCATTGCCCTTGAGGGAGTTCTGACCGACAGGCACAAATCCAGGAGTGCCCCAAACTTCCAGGATTTGGCTCTCTGAGGGCCACTATTCCAGAGATATCCCTGATTTCTGCTCCAATGGATAAACACCGAGCTGCACACACAAGGACTCCTGGCATATATTTATGGAAAGCAATGCAGGTGGGTTTACATTTCAAAAAAATAAATACAAAAATACTTCCTCACCCTTGGAAGGTGGCAGAGAGCAGCATGGTGGGATTAGCTTCTCATATTGAGAAGAAAGTCCCAGCGGTATGGAGTGTCACTGTGATGGGAAAGAGCCAGGCTGGAGAGAGGCCAGGAGATTCCCTGCCCTGAGTGATTCAACTTGGAGCAAAACCAATGCACAGCGAGAGAAAAGAGGAATTTTCCCAGGGACAGGTTTGATTTGAGTAGGGATTTCTCCTCGGCAATTAACTCTTGACAGCAAATTAATATTTGTGTGTGTGCCCCACCCTGACTGCAGCCCGTGGAAAGGAGTCTTTGGTGGCACTGGGATCACCCTGACTGCAGCCCGTGGAAAGGAGTTTTTGGTGGCACTGGGATCACCCTGACTGCAGCCCGTGGAAAGGAGTTTTTGGTGGCACTGGGATCACCCTGACTGCAGCTCGTGGAAAGGAGTCTTTGGTGGCACTGGGATCAAACAGACATCGAGGAATGTGCTGGAATTGTGGCTGTTTCAATTGTCACGATGATGCTGCTGCCTTTATGCCGTGAAGAGTCAAACAGAGAAAACTCCAGGGTGGTTTTTCAAGAGGCACTTGGGCTCGCTGATGCTCCCATTGAAGCCTCCAGAAAAGCTGCCATTGAATTAGGAAATGCTGAGCACTTCAGAGAGCTGCACAAGTGGAGGAGAAGTGCCTTACAAAGCTATTAGCTCACGACTGCTCTACAAGCTACAAGCAAGGAAAATAAAGCCAGCAAAGTAAAAGCAAAGAAAGGCGCAGAAATGTTTGAAAGCCTTTCCAAACCATCAGAGGCTGACAGGCTGCAGCCCCTTTCATCTGCTGCAGGCCACTTCAGCAGGCTCCAGGATTTAATTAAATGGAATGTTTATTTACACAGCTCAGGAGAGAGGCTCTGCAGCCACCAGAGCCACCTCGCTGAGGTTTATGGGCTGAAAGGGCTGGGATTTTGGCAGACTGGGACAGAAAATAAGGCCAGGATTGATGGAATTCTGAGTGAGCTGGGCTGCTGGTGAGGAGAAGAACCACGGCTTTGACTGACTCTTGGTTGGGCGTTTTCTGGCACGGGAAGAACCTGTTCTGACCTCAGAGGCAGGAGAACCACAAGAGCAAAAACCAGCAGCACACACTGACCCAGGGCAGGGGGGCTGATAACACTCCAGAGCTTGTGGGGAACGAAATGGAATAAAACAGAAGAAATGGAATGAAATGGAATGAAATGGGATGAAACGGAATGCAATGAAATCCAAGGCCATGCAGTTTGCTGGTGGCACCTTGATAAACTGCAGGCTCCTGCAGAGATCTCAGCCCCACCAAAGGTTCCACCTCACACCAACACCGAGCAGAGCAGAAGAATTGCTCAACGCCAGGATTTGCTTTGGCACAGGGTGAGGACACCGTGGCACCGTTCGTGTGTACTCAGCAATTTTAGAATCTCAGGATTCCTCCTGGAGATCTAATAAGAGCGCTCGGTGCAGTTTCTGGCTGGTTCCAAAGCAGACGAATGAGGAAAATGAAGATTTTGTTTTCGCTGGGCTGTCAGTTCCCATTTAGCAGCAGGGCTCAAGTTCCCTTCCCGAGGGTGCTCTGCTCCACCTGGTTATTATGTGAAAAATGACACAAGGTGCTGCTTTTTCAGCAGGAGTTCAGCTCCTCATGGCCTTTTATCCACAAACTTTTGTATTCCTCCAAAGGTGACCCTGGAAGGATGGGAATGAAGGAACTCTCCCTTCAGACAATTCAACCAGACTTCATCTGCCAGAGTACACACAGTGCTGGTGGAGCACCTCAAAATTCATTTATCAATTTAAAAATTCTGTTTTCATTCCCTCAGACTGAGGGAGCCCTGAATCAGAGGGCTGTTCTTTACTAAGCCTGGCTTTAAGGAGCCCCATGGCTGCAGCCTGAGGATGTCCCTGGTTTATCCAGGCTAAGGCTTTGTCCAAAAGGGAGCAGAATTGGTGCTTCACTTCATCACTGAATGATTCCTTCACTCAGCTCTGACAGGAGAAATATCAGGTATTACTGCAGAAAATCTGGCATTTTTTGCTGTCCAGAACACAGAAAAGAAGAATGGATCTAAGGAAATCATTTCAAACCCAGGGAGCTGCTGTACAAGAAGAATTATTGAAATGCTTGTAATCATATATGTAATAATAATAATTGTAATAATAATTACAAGAGCAATTATTGGCCATTTCCCTGTGCTCATCTTCACCCTGAATTAGAACATTCCCTAACTAAACTCAGGCACTGGACCAAAGGTTTTATATCTCTTTTTCACACTCTGCTGAGCAGAGTCAGCTGGTGGCACAGGGAGGGGAGATCTGTGATGAAAAATGCATCAAGGAGCATGGGGCAGGCTCTGAAAAACCCTACACAGGCATTTTTGTGTTGAAAAAAGTCAGGGGAAGGAAAAAGAAAAAAAAAAAGAGAGAAAGCTAATAACTGAAAAATAATCTTCCAAATAATCAGAGCAGCTATGGAGAAAGGATATCTTATAATATCCCCACAGTCCTCTGATTGTGCAACCACTTAGTAGCACGAGCTGTTGGGAATATGTATTTTAAATTTTAGCATTTCCAACTTGCTTTCCTATTGCCCATTTCTAGGCATTCAGAAAAGCGGTGATTTTATGCATTTTTATCAGCATAAGAATGATAATTGCAGGTAAGTCACGCAAAGAGAGGGCAACAAACCAATAAAAATAGGTCCAAAATTTGAGTGATAACAAAGATTTAGCTGAAGATGAGAAAAAAAAAACCCGAAAACCAACCTGCAAACCAGATTATTCAACTTTTGTGCCAAATGCCTCCTTTTGGAATTAAATCAGCAGTGACTGCTGAAAACCCTGTGGAGTCCAAGCTCCAAGTGAGCTCCACAGATATCTGGCACCCTGATTCCCCAGCAAGGATGATTTATAACCCGATTTTGTAATTGCCCCCCTGGAGCAGAGCCCGTTCTGAACCCCTTCCTAGCGAGCTGATCTGGGGCTGGAATCCTCCTAAGGCTGGCTGGCAAAAGTTGGAAGTGAAAAATCTTTAAAAGTGTTCAATTTTTCGAAGATTTACTGGGAACATAATAGCAAATATGGTTGGAATCAGGAGCCAAAGGGTTTTTTTTTTTTCCCCAGCCTGGAGAGAGCAAGTAGTCTGTTGTTCCTTACATCTGGAACAGTAGTAATCTATTCCTTAAGCCTGAGCAATCAAATTACTCTAATTTTCTGTTGTCTTGGCTTGGATAAATATTTTCAAGACAAGTTATGTTAAAAATATGCACAGGCTGAGTGTGCAGTGAAATGTGCTTAACATCTGTGCTGCAGTTTAGTGTGGCAAGATGGAAAGGTATCCCGATGGAAAGGGACTGCAGAAAAATCCCTCCTTTTCCACTGGAATTAATAACCCACTAGAGAATAACTGTTGTACCAAATAGGGGAATTTAGATTCATGATAGAGAAATGGATGTATAAATAGAACATATAGAATTAGGGAGAAAATATGTGTAAAAATAGCGGGGAAATTAGGGAGAAATTAGGCTAAAAGGAGGCTGGAATTGCTGTGGCAGGAATAAATTTCAAAGGGATGGTGGGCTGTAAAATAACAACTTTCCATCATTTCATGGGATCTAGCTCTGGTTGGGTTGAGTGGGAAATTGGGGGGAAAAAAGTGTGAAAAATATTAGGGATTTTCTGTCTCTGGAATCTCCTCACAGCACTTGCAGGTCTCACTCACCACGTGAGAAAGCGATTCGGTTTGTTAGGGAAAAAATGGAAAATCGCGACTTTCTCGTTTCACTACCCAGAACCGAAAACTTCTGAGATGCTGAGTGAGAAAACAAGGGGCAATAATCACAATTCTCATTCAGTGACAATCAATTCTGGCCAAAAGCAGCAGAGAAATGCTGCCACTTTTCTAGCAGATGGGAAAGCACATCCTGCGAGGCTCCTGCCTGCGGAGCGACCCCGAGCACCTCGAGGGCCAGGGGATGAGGGGAAAACCGTGTCAAATTTCGGATCAAAGCCCCATGTGCTTCTCATTTTCCCCCTCGGCATCAGGGACAGGCTGACAAGCGTTTCTTAAACTGCAGCAGCACTTCCAGGCTGAAGCAGGTCACTCAAAGAGAAGTTATTTTTCATTTCCAAGGCCCCACTTGCATTCCAGCGGAAGGAAGAAAATGAAGGCACTTAACTTTTTCACTACGGCGGGTTTTCCCTCCCACTGCTTTTTCCTGCAATATTAGGACACGGGGAATAGATCTGGGATGAAGATCTTTTCCAAAGAATTGTCTTCTGCCATTTTTCATGTGAAGAAGTCAAGACTTGGCATGGTTTTCCCCTAATGGGCAGTGCCTGGTGCAGTGGGGAGCTCTGGGCTGACATGCAGATGTGCACATCTGTAGGTATTTATTCCTGCTCTGCAGGTTTGAAAAAATAAAGAGTTGCTGCTCTCCCTTCAGCTTGAAATCTTAAAATTGATTTAAAATCATGGCATTTCGAAAGCCTCTGCCCTCTCCCAGGCAGATGTTTGAGCTTCCACCACAATTCCAAGCTCATTCCTACAAACACAAATGTGGGTTTGCTGTCACCTCCTGGAGCAGAATTCCAGCAGAACATCAGGAAATCCAAAATAACCATGGATTAGGGACTCCTCTCAGTGATGTCTTTGCTGCTGTTCAGGTTCACAATTCCAGTGCCTCCAAGCTGGAGCAGAGGGAGGGGAGGGGATGAGGGAAGCCAAGAGCTGCAGAGTTTTCTCTCTGCTTTGAAGAGAGAATTATGTCTGTTGAGATAGAGAGTAATTGATGTTGAAAATGCACCAATAAATTAATATCACAGCAGAGCCGAATCCCAGGATTTATGGGAATGCAATCCAGGCCGTTTGGTAAACAGATCTGAAGTGCAGATGATCGGGGAGGATAAGAAATACAGAAGCTTGGTTTGCTTCCAACTGAGCAGATTAATGTCAATATTTAAGAAAGCTCCAGAGAAGAGGGAAAAAAAATTCAGCCATCTGAAACAAAATATTGGATTGTCCTGGTGCTGGAGGATTATCCAAACACAGCAAAAATTCACCCTGCTGCTCTTGAGGTGTTTGAATCCATCAGATGTCATGAAAGTGTCCCTTTTTGGGAAAAGTGAGACTGGAAGTGCTGGAGAAATTCGTTCTCATTTTTTGGGTGTCCCCAGTTCCTAACTCCCTGTGAGGACCACGAGGAAGGGTTTGAATACCATGGAAAATGATCCATTTCCCACAGAAATCCCATTGAGAGTAGAGATCATGAAATCATGGAATGATTTGGATTGGGAAGGACCCTAAAGCTCATTTAATTCCACTATCCCAGGGTGCTCCAAGCTCCATCCAACCTGGCCTTGGACACTTCCAGGATGGAATAACTTCCCTGAGGAACAGATGAAGATCTTTCAGACCTCTCCTTTTCCTCCTCCACCATAAAGAACCTTCCCAGGATGTTTTTGCATCACCAAAATCCTTTTTGATGCTCTTTCTCCCCAAAAGCAAATTCCGAGGAGCACTCAGATCAATAAAATACATTTCACTACAGCAGGAGCAACTCCAAATAGCTTAAGCACATCCATCCTTGCAACTCCTTAGAAATACCCTGGAGGGTCAGAGGTTGAAATCCAGTCCTTTGAAGAATCCCGTATTGCTGAACTTTTCAAGGAATCCTAGCAGGAATGTTAATTACGAGGAGTCGCGCATGGAACACACTTAATGTGTTCTATTCCCAGTAAAACTTTAACAAAACCCCTCAAATCCATTTTTCCCGAACGTATCCCAGGGCCCAGGGCAGCAGAGATTTTAAGTAACTTTAGTAAAGTTGAGTTGAGTTGAGACTTAAGTTTGGGCTTAAATACTCTGCTGTAAGGGGGTCTGTATCAAAAAGGGGCTAAAACCACAAAAATCCAGCCCAAAATGACAAGGATACCAGGTGATCCCAAGACCTTGAGCTTGAAGGGAAGAATTATTATGAATTCCTGTCCATATTTATCTGCTTTATGAGCATCTCACAGTGTATTTGTTATAAAATGGACCATGGTAGTTGAAAATCCATGGATCTTCTCTGCCATGACACACACGGCCCATGCCTCTCTTCCAAAACGCTCCATTTTTATAAATACGAGTTATTTCTAGGTTCTTGTTTATGTAAAAAAATATTGATTATAGAAGAACCTCAGACAGTTTGTCCCAGAAGTTCCTGTCTGAATTCCTTTTCCATTAGCAAGACAAATACTGCTTTCCCCCTTTTTTTTTGAGAAAGAACCCGTGAATAACGAAGGAAGCTTTTCACCATGTCATTAACACATCACCACCTCAAGAAAGCTCAAACTTTCCTCAAGGTGCATCAGCAAAAGCAGACAAAACATCCTGGAGTTATTTTTCCAGAGGATGGTCGGAAACTGGCGCTGCAGTAAATCCCAAATGCCAGTGCAGCCGAGCTTATCCTCCTTTTCAAGTGGAGCCAGCCTGGAAAATTGGGAGACCTTTGGCTAGACAGCCCTTGCTCCTTCCCAGGGTCTGAAGGGAGGGATTATCAGAATGTGGCCATTGGAATAATGGAATGATGGCACCAGCAAAATTCAGCTGAAAAATGACTTGGAAAAACAGAATTGAAGTAGCCACATGCAGTGAAATGTTTTCCCTGGGAAAGGCTTGGTGTGGACTGTGCTGTCTGGAGGTTGGGAATGAGATTCCCACTCGGTTCCAGAGGTTTTGGTTGCAAATGCTGCTGGTGGGATGTTGGTTCCCAGTGAATGTGGGAAATTGGGATTTCTTCCCAGATGGCAGAGCAGGAGCTCCATCTGGGAGCACGGAGTGAGGCAGATCCAGAAACCTTGCTTGGACTAGAAAAAGGTTCCCAGTGAAGCCACAACTCTTCAAATGGGAAAAAGTGGGAGAAGTTTGATGTGGGGAACCTCACAATATTGCTTTGGCTCATCCTTGGTAATTCTCCACAGGCCTGCTGGGATTTATTCCACAAATTCTGCAATTCTTTTGCTTTCCCCTTTCATATCCCTTCATCAAGATGTTCAAATTCACAGGCTCATCAATTTTCCAATATGATTCCATCAGTTCTATTTCTGCCACCCCAGCAAACAACAAGTGAAGTCCTCAGAATTGCAGCACTCTCGAATTCACAATTAGAAATATTTTAATTGCTGTCTCTCACGGAGAGAAAGATAACTTATCTCTCCTCAAAATAAACAAATCTAAATTGAAAGAATTCATCCATAATTAAATCATTCTCTCCAGAAAACCTAAGAGCAAGATGGATGATACAGGGGAGAGATAAGAGGATTAGAAATATAATTTTAAAACTGTCTTAAGGGGGAAATTTTACACCCACAGGAGTTAAATGATACCCAGATCAGAGAATTAGCTCAGCTCAGCCCCAATTAAACAAATATATCAGTAAAATAAAACCAGAAAGATAAAATGAAAGGGGGCATCTTTTAAAGCTGTGGTGTGTTCCAAAGTGCAGAAAGGCTTAAGAAAGGAGAAATTCAATATTTAAGAAATCCTGAAGGGTTTAAAGTGGAGTTTAAATATTGTACAAGTAGGTTCACATAGAATTTTTTTAATCCTTTCCACACTTTGTGGAGCAGGATATTAAACTGTGGACTAAAATAAAATGTTCCAGGTTCAAAAGATGAGGACAATCTGGAGAAGCCAGGAATTGAAGGAACTTGGGATAAAAGCAGGAATCCACAACAGCCACTGAAAAAGTGGGATGTGGGAGCTGCTTCTAATAAAGAAAAACCTCAAAAGTTTCCCAAGCCCAACACTGATGGAGTTTGGTTCAGTGCTCTGTCCTCTTATCTCTCAGCACAATTTGATTTCAGGCAATCATCTCTGGGATGGCAAATCCAATCCCAAAAACTGCCATCAGGACCCGTTTTCCTGGTATTCCAGCCCTGCTGGAAATGGGAATTGCTGTCCTCCAGCAAACCAAGGAGGGCTTAATCCTGAAAGATTCCCAGGCCAAATTCCAGCCCCAAAGCATTTGATATGGTTGGATAGGCTTCCCATTAGCAGTTGGGCTTCTGAGTGCTGGCTTGGAACCTGGAAATGCTGAGGAACCACAGAGCTGAGCTCTGGATCCAACCAGGGGCTCCTCAGCCCCTGAGCAGTGACTGCACGGAGTGATTTGGGTCAGGGACAAAATGAGCTGATCTGTTCGCCTGGAGTGTTGGATTGTCCCACCCACAGACATCCTTTGGCTTTTCAGGAGGCAACTTAGCCATGCAAAATCATGAGGAACCTTCTTCTTTTCCCTGCTGCCAAGAAGCAGCATCAGAAAAAAATCCAAATTATAGGAATGGACGGGCAGTGCTGTTGTCAGCACCGACTCTCTCTGAGATGTCACATTTTCCCTGTGAAATCTGCTGTGTGACACATTCACCAACAGCACCAACTGCTCCTTGCCAGGGTGTTTACAGCGTGTGGGATGGTTTGGAGCCTTTGCCACCCTTCCTGCTGGGATGCTGTTGGCACACACCAGCCAGCTGCTCCCTCTCTGCCTCCTCCTCAGCCATCACTGCTGCCCTTCCCTCTTGGTCTGATCTCTGGAAAGCTCCCAGCGTCCCTCGGTGACTGCTGTGACTTCAGCAGAGCTGGGATATCAATTACATTTTATTAAATGTCACGCTGAAGTGCTCAGGCACTGATGCACAGCCTATTAGTAGATTGAAGATTTCAGTGTTTTGGTGGGAAAGCTTCAAAACTGCAGTATGTTTTCTTTGGCCAAAGCAGCCCCATTAGAGGCAGTTTCTCCTGACATTTTCCGAATTGCTTTATGGCTGTTTCCATGGAGGTCGAGGAGGAAATGGCTGTTGCAGGAATGCTTCGATAGCATCCACAGCAACACAAAAGGCTGAGTTATGGAGCTGCGCTCTGGCCAGGCTGATGGTGTGATGATTAACAAGTTGTGCTCCACCAGGGCCCGGAGCTGGGAATGCTGCTGGGAATATCCTGCCTAAGCCCAGCGCTGAGCTCCATGATTGATCCAGCATCTTCCACTTCATACATCTCCCTGCATGCCCAATTACCACATTTTCTTCCTCTCCATTTCATCAGTCACAATTATTATTTGCATTGTTTCCCTACCAACTGCCAGACACCCAGAGATCAAACGATGAAATCCCCTCCCCTTTTTTTATTTTATTTTAAAGAAAGTGACCCTGCTTAAGGCTTCCCTAAGAATGGGGATTGTAAATTTATTACCTTCACTTGCTCTGAGGAAGCTGTTAAAGGCATCAGGAAGCAGCCAGATAACCAAGGCCATAAAATACTTTGGAAATTAATGAATGAAAGATGGGCTGAAGCCACAAAGTGTGGGTCTGGTTCTGGTTTTTGAACTTGTGCAGAGTTCACAGATGCTCACGGGCAAGGCTTTTATTCCAGAGAGTAAAGCACCATTGCTCAAGTTTAGAGCAGAATCAAACTTTTTCCAAAGCTCAGAGTTATCCCAAATCCTTGGGTTTTGTTCTGATCCATGGCTGAAATGATTCAGAAATGCTGGGAGCTGGGAGCTGCTGCAGCTGGCTTTTGTCAAGCATTTCCTGAGAGGAGGCTCGAGAAAATATCACTGGTGCTGCTACCACCAGGAGCTCCCTGAGTGAGAGACCGTGCTGAGAAAAAATGGGATTCATCCCTGCTTAAAAGAATCCAGGAGCTGAATGGATAAACCCCAGGAAGGGGAATGGATGGAGCAGAGGTCATGAAAATGATGGACCTAAAAGCAGTGCCAACCTGCAGCCCTCCCGAGCTGAGCACAGAGAAAGGCTCAGCACTCGCCTCCCTCAAAAACAGGAGAGAAATTGAAGTCTTACCCAAGTTCTGTTGAAATCAGAGAATTCTCTGCTGATTTCATAGAATTAGAGGATCCCAGGCTGGTTTGGGTTGGAATGGACCTCAAAGATCATCCTGTGTCCAACCCTGCCATGGCAGGGACGCCTTCCACTATCCCTGCTCCAGCCTGGCCTTGGACACCTCCAGTGATCCAGGGGCAGCCACAGCTTCTCAGGACAACAGTTTAAATTGATTCCTAGACATTGAAATCCTTATTTTTCAAGCTGGTGCCTCTACTGATGCCTTTTGTTTAGGTAGTGAGAAATAAAGTCATTGTGTCTCTCCCTTATCACTCAAAAAGAGAAATACCCCAGAAAGGATGGTGGATGTGAGAGTTCAGGGACATCCCACACCCAAGTGTGTTCAAACCACACGCCTTCCACACATTCCCACCTCCTGAAGGTGCATTCTCTCCTAAAAAATGAAAAGCCTTTTTTAGAACATAACCTTTTTTCCCTTCTTTTCTACCCCATCCCTTAGACATCCACAGCAGCACAACAAGACTTACTATTAATTTTTCTCGTCCAGTTCCTCTGTCTCTAAACTTACCCTAGCTGGATAGTTTTTCCCTAACTGGGAAAGGATTCACTCCAGAGCCTCCCAGTTTCCCTAAATACAGTCCAAGGTATCAGCAGACACAGCCATGGACCACCCACAGCCCAACAAGGCAACGAAAGCAGTTTCTTACATACAAAAAATAATGTTACAGAACAATTTGATGTATTTTTAGCCTCTTTTGAGGCACTTCAGCAGCTGGAAACAAGGTGGGGAGCCAGAACTGTGGCCAAGATCCAAAAGCCATTGAAGCATATGAGCTTTTCCATGGACTGGCTTTGGATCAGGACTGGATTTGGATCAGAATGGATCTATCATAATTTAACTTAAACTCACCAATAAATTTGGATTTCTCCCATGGACAGCGCAGAGCTCCTCCACTAAGCTGTTTTTGGGATTATAGTCATGGTTTCCTTCACATCTCCTACGTGAGCTTTAAAGAATTACACCCAACAAGCATTCTAGGAAATTAAGATTTATGGGGGGGAAAAACCTGCATAATAATAAATCTTATCCTTAAATGTGCAGAGCAGAGGATGGAGATGAGAAGAATTATTTTACACTTTATAGTACTTTGAGCTATATTTTTATTTATAGCATCTATTGGAGCTGAGATTGTCCCAGAGAGGGAACAGGATTTAGGAAAGCCAGCTTTAGAAAACCCAACCTAAACCAGCCTGGGATTTTCAAATCGCTCATAAAGTGTGTTATGGCCTTTCTGTAATTATTCAGATTTGTTCATTGAATGGCCATATTGATGTAAGGCATCCTTAGGAATTCCACTCTCATAGGAACTGGACAACATTCCAAGTGCTTCCCGGATTTGCAGGAGTGGCTCAACCAAAGCAGAGTCCCAACATCAATCCCAGCAATGTGCAAAACTTCCAGAAATAGGGGAATCACCATTTTCTTAATAGTCACTTGAAGAATCACTAAAATTCACGAGGCCATTCATTGCCACCCTAAAAGAGATTTCCAGGCTGCCCACACCAGCGGCACAATAATTCATATTTAGGAATAAAAAATTCTTAACTAGGGAGGATGCTTATTTTTCCATCTGAAAAAAAAAAATTGCTGTGAGACCTGAAGACAAGTGGTCAAATGATTTAGGAAAAATTGTTACAAGAAACCTCCTCCTTCAGCTAAATCCTTTCTGTGACAGAAGCCATTCTAACACTCCAACCATGAGCTTTTTGGCAGCACACACCCTGGAAATGACTGTCCATTCTCCTGACAGCCTTCTTCCTGGATTTTTTTCCCTTAAATCCCATGAATGAAGGATTACTAGGATTTATGTAGCTGTTTAATACCTTCAGGAAAGAAAAAGCACACAGTACAGGAAGAGAAACAACAGGTATAGAATGGATCGATCATAATTTAAGTTAAACTCGCCAATAAATTTATCCTGACATTGACTGATAAATATTGAGACTATCTGAACTTGTTTCCTGCATTGTGAGAATTATCCTGCAGCGGCTTCCTCTGGCTGCTCCAAAATGCTGGATTTTAGGGAGCATGGATAAATTCCTGACGGGTCAAGGCAACAAGAAGGGCAAGACAGAGCAATTAATAACAATTCATCCCTTTTGCATCACAAAAAGCTTTGATTTGGGTTTTGAGATTTCTGGATTCAATGCCACTTGTGTTGCTGGCTGTTCATACTCCATCCAAATGGTGTGGCCTGGATAGCTTTTTTATATCATTTTTATATAATATTTTTATGTAATTTTAAAAGGTAACACTTTAAATATCTTGTTGATTCAACCAGTTAAAAGTTGATTCTTCCAATTTCTTGTTGAATCAACCAGAACTGAGAAAATCCAACTGTTTCACATCGAGACTTCAGGATTGGATCCACTTCCCTAAGAAGTGTCCCAAACAGGGAATGTTTCTTTATCACCTGCCTTAAATCCCCCTTTTCCTCAGACTAATAGGACTCATCCTGCTCCTCCAAAGGATGTGGATCTCCCTTCTCCTCCCTGCCCAGCAAGAGCATCCCAGGATGTGCTGATCCACCTCACCCACTGCTTTATCCATCTGGGGCTGGGGTTGAGCAGCTCCAATCCTGGGGCAGCAGGAACTAGGGAATTCCCACTCTGGGAACAGTGGGATCAGTGTGAGCAGCCCTGCACACCCCACTGATAACAAGGCTGGTTTTGTGGGATCTCAGCACGGCAGGGCCAGGAGGAGGGATTTCTGGAATAACTCTGTGGATAGCCTTGGGCAGCGTGAGGGGAGAGGGACGGGAACACACAAAGCCATTTGTTTGGGAATTTAATGAGATGATGGAGACTGAGCCGGCAGGGAAGGGAAGGGAAGGGAAGGGAAGGGAANAGTTCCATGGGCTACCCTGTTAACTGATGTCACATCCTTCTCAGGCTGGCTTTGCAGGAGTGACTGCCTTTGAGGAGAGGATGGGAGGGGAAGGGGAAGGGGAAGGGGAAGGGGAAGGGGAAGCAGCTTGTCCTGGATGCAGCCAAGGAAAGCACATGGAGAGGATGGAGCTGGGCAAAGCGAGGCTAAGCAATTTGTTTTTGCCACACTGCAGCATCTCAGGCCTATTTAACCCCTTCTGAGCTGGCTCTGGGCTGGCTCTGTACTCCCCAAGGAGCAGAAGGGCTTTCTGAGGAAATTCCTGCCCTCTGATATAAATGGGTGGATAAAGGAGAGAAATGTGACAGAACTGTGAGCTCAGCCCTGACAACAACCCCAGAGTCTACACAGAGGCAAAAAGTGCTTTTAAAATGCTCCAGATGTGAAAAAGTCTTTCCACTGGAGCCTGCAGCGAATGCCATAAGGAATAAATCCCATGGGAAGCAGGCTTCCCTCCCTCCTGGCTCACACTGGGCTCTATTTCACACTGCTCATGCTGTGAAACTCCTGGGGCAGGGAATTCAACCTGGCCAGAGCTGCCAGGGAGGAGAGGTGTTCTCCAGCCATTCCCTGAGCCCAGCAAGGGACAGGAGGCCGCCCAGCTCTGGTGTCCTTGTCACTGAGACCTGCTGGTGCCAAGGATTTCCCGGACAGCAGGAGCACAGCAGGGTCTGGGGGGGATTTGTGGTATTTTTTTGTTCCTCCAAATCCCAAATCCCATCAATTCCAGTGTTGTCTGTCAGCCTGTGCAGATCAGGAGCAAGAGCAAACCTCCAAGTGACAAATCCTCTGTCCCTATATTTATAGATTTATAGATTTATAGATTTTTAGAGGTCATAGATGCTCAAACCTTTGTCCTGTCTAACAGCAAAGAGAGGAATGCTGGAAAATGTCCCTCTGTGCCTGGGAATGTCAGGAGATGTGTAGGGATCAAACACTGGGATCAAAGATGGGAAGATGGATGCTGGTTTCATTTCCCTACAATGGACAGGCTGTTCCAGAGAAAACTGGGGCAGGGATGGAGCACCACATTCCCTGTAGGTGAATGACTTTTGATGTCCCAACGGGGGTTGGAGCAAAGGTTCAAACCAGCCTTTGATCTGCAGGGCACATCACTCCACACGGTTTGGATGCTCCACAGTTTCACTCCGAGGTCTTTGATGATTGGGTTTTGCTGGCTAAAGAGCTCCTCTGCTTTTAAATTATGCTTCTGGCTCAGGCCTCTCCACCTTTGGGTGACAATGTGTGGATCTGAACCTAAACCCCACAAACCAGCTGCCCCTGGCACAGGCATTGTGGGGAGTAATAGGTTAAATCTCTCTCCATTTTAATGCTGTATTTTGACTGAATCCAACACTCCTATTTAACATTAAAAAAAGAAATGGGCATGCTGGGCTCTAATAAATTTTTCCTTGGCTCCTTCTCTTTGAATCGTGGGGAGGGGGAAGAGAGAGACAGATTAACTATTTAGGCTAGGCTGAGTGTCCTTCAAATTGTCCAAAAGCTTCCAGAATGGATGAGCTGACTGTCCTGACAGTCCCGGGATGCAGGTCAGACCCTCCAGCTCTCTGAGACTCAGATCAGCCCATCTGCACACTGAACGATGTCAGAATCTCACTTAACACCTTATAAAAAGCCCCCAAACGGTGACATGGTCAGACCTGGCCAGAAGAATGCTTTTCAGTTTGTTTTATCAACAATGGCTGGTTAACCTGGCAACAGGCATGGAGTGAAATCATGGTGAGACTTCAGCGAACCTTTCGGAGTGTGTCACTTTCCCCTCTCCTTTTGGGAAATCACAGCAACATTTCCATCCACTCCTGCCTCTTCCCTGTACAAAATTATTCCCTCCTGCACTCTGAAAAGATTGTTTCATGTTCCTGCAGCTGACCCAAGCACAGAGTTCCCACCACTTACTTTCACAGTTAATCCTCGAGGCTACCAAATGCTGCAATGAGGATTTCATTCCTGACGCTCACTCTGTATTTTCCATTTCTCAGTTCCACCCAGCATTCCCTTGGACTGCTCTGAAACAGCTCC
This sequence comes from Grantiella picta, assembly GCA_013397955.1. Lineage (NCBI taxonomy): Eukaryota > Metazoa > Chordata > Aves > Passeriformes > Meliphagidae > Grantiella > Grantiella picta. The sequence goes on from VZRM01007356.1 coordinate 287,673, forward strand.
TCTCTCTTCCCTTGGTTTTTCCCTTTCCTGTCCAACACCACCCACTTGAAGGGAATCAGAAGAGCTGAACTTGGAGGGGAGAAGGTGGCATTTGAAATGACAACGTGTGGTAACCATTAGCAAAGGCTGAATCATAATAATTACAAATATATTTTGAGTTAATTCATCCCTCTACATCCCTTCTGCTCTCTGAGTCCTTGGAGTGCTGAAAAATGCATGTCCTTGAGGCTGAGGGAGTGGTATTGATTTGGGGGGTTTATTTTCTTCATTTAAAAAAAATTCCTCTGAGCTTCTGGACAGATTTGAGGAGTGTTTTAGGTGATTTTAAGGAAAAAGAGGAAAAAGCATGGTTTTTGCAACAAATTGCAGGATATTTTACATATAGAATCGGAGAATATCCCGTGTTGGTAGAGACCCACAGGGATTATCAGTCCAGCTCCTGGCCCTGCACAGACACCCCAACAATCCCACATTCCCTGGGGATCTGCTCAGTGCCTAAATACTCTCTGAGGGAAGAACCTTTTCCTGATCCCCAACCTAACCCTCCCTGCCACAGCTCCAGCCGTTCCCTTGGGTTCGTTTATTGTTTATATCCATCACTTTATTTAGAGCTTATATTTATTTATAGTACAGTACAGAACAGTATCAACCCAAAGCATCAGGTGAAGCCTGGTGGGAATCTATCAGCTCATGTTTATTTATAGTTCATATGGCTCACTTTTGAGCATGTCTAAAGGCATTAGCAAGACTACAGCAAAAACTCCTTTTTCCTTCCTTCCTCCGTGATTTAGCTCGGAAATTTGGATGCTCTCCTGTGTGATGGATCTCTGTGCTCATCACCCACCTGCTGACCCAAGTCCCAAATCGAGGTCTGGCACACAGCAAAATGTAAGATGTTACAAGAGGGGAAAAAAATATTCATCTGGTTGGAATCTGAAACTCTCCTGCTCAAATGGCTGCAGCTCAAGCAGAAGAATTCCTACAGAACTGCCAGGAAGAGAAGAGGCTCCATCCCAACGATTCATGAAGAAGCAAACACTAAGGATGTGCTGAATCCACAGTGTCCTAACCCAGGAATTCAGAAAGTTAAAACTCCACTGGGGAATAGGAACCTTCACTCCTGGTTTCCCAAATCCCAGTGGCCAAGAGCACAAAAAGCTCATTCACCTGCTCGTTTCTCAACAGAGGCTAATCAAGAGGCACTGCGGAGTGGCAAAGGCTTGCTGAGAGAATGGCAAGGGGAGGGAAGGGGGGGCTGAATAATAACATTTAATAGCTTTGAAACTTGAGAGTTACCTACGAAATAAAGTCATGGCTGGGAACAATGGTATTCCAGAAGCTCCTCACTGAATGACTGCATCCATTGTTTAAATCCATGGGACATTTTATTATAAATACGTGGTGTTCAGTAACGCAGAGGTTTGAAAAGTCTCCTCAGTGGCGTGATATTGTTGAAATATTTATCTTTCACTACTTTTTGTATTTTAATTCCAATACTGTGTTTAGCTGACAAATGAGATTTGAGGTTTTTGAGTACAATAATCTGGAGCATTCACCTCAGAGCTTTTCTTTCACAGCTTCCCGAGCCAGCTGGAGTTCTCCCCTTGCAGGATCTGGGAGGGATGAATGAAAAACAAATGCAGAAACCTCGGGAGTTAACAGCCACCTCAGCCACCCTGCCTTTATCAAGACTGTGCATTTTGGGCTATTGCAAGTGTTAATAAAAACAAACGCACACCTCCAGGCTCTCTTTAAATGCAGAGCTTAACAGCAAAAGTAAACTGCAGCCACTTCTGTTATCTGTGGGGTGTCACACGAAATAATCAGAATGGACCTGAGAGGTCTTAGAAGTAAAACTGCCAAAACCTAATCCAGCTAAGTGCAATTACTGCCTGAGAGTGCTTTAAAAGTCTCTCCATCCTCGAGGATTTCAGCCTCCTGCACTGCAGTATCCCCACGCTGAGGCTTCCAGAGCTGCTTTCCCTCCAAGTCCTAGAGCCGCTCCAGTAAGGATCACATTACTGAGTTTGTGGTGCAGTCTGGACCGTGCCAAGAAAATGTCTTCAGCTTTCCTTTTACAAATATGGCAATGATCAACCCCAAGCATGACGGGGAGGTTGACTGCACTGCAAGCAATTTAACATGTTGCGACAACGTGGTGCTTAGCGCTGCGCGGTGCAGCCATCGCGGGATCCTAAACACACCGGGGCTGGGAGTGTGTTCTGATTCACTGATTCACATCAGCAGCGCTCACCTCCGTGACTCATCTCCCCGAGGTGAACAGCATGCGTGGAGGGGAAAAACTGAGAGGCCGCTTGCAAAAGTTGGCTGCAGCAGTGCAGTTCAGCACTTGGGGCTTTGCTGTGTGATGGTGAAAGGCGATGCTCAACCTCAGCGCGACTGCTGGGCTCCAAATGCTGCCGTGTTGTCAGAGAAGGAGCTATTCTATCAGGGAATGATGTCAGAGTGACTTCCTTTCGCCCAACATCTCCATGCAGAAGCCAGGTAGAGGCACAGCCACTGTTCCAGAAAGGTCCAGGAGCTGGGGCTGAGGATTTGGAGACAACTCCCCAAACACTTCCACTGCTGCACAGCCAAAGGATGAACGCATTCCCAGAAATCACCTTCCCGGGGAGCACTTTTTGTGATGGGAGCTCCAACAGCGTTAGATTTGAGATGTGATCATTTCTGGTTTATATTATTTGCATCACAGAATCCCAGGATGGTTTGGATTGAAAGGGACCTTAAAGATCATCTCATTCCACCCCCTGCCATAATTCAGGGAGGGACATAATTCATAATTCAAGAAGGGACAACTTCCACTGCACCAGGAATCATTTGATTACTAGTCACTCCTGCTTTTTTTAATATTCAGGACACATTAAAACCACAGCAATGCAGTTTACAATAGAGAGTACACGACACAATAGCAAAGATAACAACTTGGGAATAATTTGTAGATCACCAACCGCAAAAGCTCTGCAAAGAACAGCTGCTGTATTTACATGTCAACAGATCGGATATTCCCTGATGCTCCAGATAAACAGCTACACATCGCTGGGAAACAAACAGGCACGTGAGATGCAAAGCAAACAAAACCACAAAAGACCAAAGGGTGCCAAAGCAAGCTCTGAAGGCATTCCCAGGGCTGCCAGAACAGGTATTCCAAAGGGTTAGAGCTATTCCAGGTTAGAGTTAGCAGCAATGTAACTGATCCAAAGCACTGCCATGAGCAGTGTCTGTGCCATGCAAACCCCAGTGACACAGAAACGGCCCCAAATCACCTGGGGCTGTTCAGGGGCAGCAGAGGACTCTCCCTCAGATTCCACAATTTTACAAGAAGAACACAGCAGCAAATTATTCTCACTGGAGAAGTAATTTCCCATCACTCAATCCATACATTTAAAGCCGTGGATTCCAAACCTCGTTGCTACTTTCCAACAGACTTCCTAGGACCCTCTCCATCAAACTTTCATGTGGACAGATGCAACAGCAACGGGATTCCTGAATTATCAGAATTACCTGTTTAAAAGTCCAAGTAAAGGTTCCTGACAGTGGTATTAAGTGTTTCAAAAGATGAAGCCAGGGAGTTGCATCAGGGACAGCTATTCCTGCAAGACATGTTGGCTCCACAGGCTGTGTCCTGAGGGAGCACAAACCACTCGTGCACACTTTGATTCTGGATTGGGAAACCTATAAAAGCTACCCCAGGACAGGGCTGGAAGGGGTTTTGCACTGCAGCCTTCAAACCTGCGGTTTGGAGCTGTGAATTCAGCTGATGTGTGGCACAAAGCTGCCTGAAATCAGTTCCAAAAGGGAGCAGCCCTTTAAGAAACAACCTTTAAAATACGACTGCAGATATGTTTCAATCATTTAAGCGCAGAATTGTCTTTGTTTGATGTTTGAAGCAAATAAAAATAGGGAGGGAAGATGTCACTCCACCATGAGCAGGATGTCTGTGTAAGATGCTCATCACCTTGCTGGCTCAGCTGACATTCAAGCCCAGACTAAATGTCACTACAAAAGCCAGGAAGATTTGTCAGTAAAGCATCAAGCCTGTTTTACTTTCTCCATCTTCATTCTGCAAATAGATTTTTCTCGATGACTTAAACATCTCTTCGTAGATATAAAAGCCCTTCTCGAGGGGAGGAAAAACATAAAAGCGCAGCCTGAGAGCTATCAAAGTTGAAGTTTAGCTTTGTACCGCGAGGATCTGACCTATTCCTCAGTAACAGAGCTAATCAATCTCGGTATCTCCCAGCACAGCCATCGCTCAGAGCAGAGCAGAGCCTTATCTCTGCATCAGGCCAGAAGAAAGGCAGAGGCAGCTATCAGGAAATACTTTCCCTCTCCCTGATCCGTGCGCTGCTCATAGCTGGAATACCAGCACTGATAATAAGCTGGACACTCGTGAGTCCCATGTACACTTAATCACTCATTTCCTCCCCTGACTAAGAATAATACCAGCGCCATTTAGTGGGATTTATCCCCTCCTTCCTCCCAGACATCTGGCACGCAGCCAGGGAGTGCCACTTCGGAGGGCTGGGGAAGGAGGGCTGAGGGCTCCGGAGCTGACGGGAACATTATTGCTCCCCGCACGACTGATGGAGAGACTATTCCTTCCAGCTACAGGGGGATTTTGGGAACTCTGGGAACTCTGCATGACCAAAAATGATGGCCCTGCAGAGCCAGCCAAGGCTCTGTCTCCACTTTGAGCTGCAGGCAGACTGGCTCTGCTCATCTGAGTCATGCAGAGACGAATTCTCAGTCCCATCTGAATCCTCCTGGAGCTTGGATAACCAGAGGAAAAGCTCATTTTCACCTCCTGCCCGGCTGGGAAGCCTCACCCCTCCCTCTCCTGGCAGAGGGAATTTGCTGGGAACACGGATGTCAGTGTCCCCTCTTGGTGCCCAGGCTGCCCTGGACTCTCCTCCTGCTGCTGTTTTGGGCAGGGATGCACATCTGGCCAGCTGCCTGTGCCAGACAGATGTGAGGTGCTGAAGCACCCACCCTGAGAAATAAAATATCTGCTGACATCATTTCTCCATGGCTCTGCAGGGAGAGTTATCCGTGATCCAGAATGAAGGATTTGCAGTGTCTAAAAGCATCGTATTGCTTAGGTGGTTTTCCCCCAAAATGTAGAAAATGTATTTTTGACCATGTAGAACAACATCGAGCTGTTACTGATTTCTCAGACAAGGGGACACACAGATATTTGTCACCTGGAGGACACTCACCGTGTCACACCCACTTTCCGCTGGCATTTTCTCTCTTTCTGAGGGCAGGCACTTGCCTGTGTCACTTCAAAGCCATAAATCACCATCAACCCCAAACCACTCCTGACCACGTCCCTTCCACAGTGTCCCGGTGAGCACTCCACACCTCCAACAGCAATATTTGATTTATAAATATAAATAAATCAGTGTCTATCTCAGAAAACAACAAAGGTTAAACCTAGAGCTGAGTTTTGTGTGTTCAGCCTTCAGGAACATTCTGCTCCATCCCATCATTTCCAAGGAGGTGGGACATCCTAGGTGGTGCAGTTTCCACAGAGGAGAACACAGTAATTGATCTGAATAAATCAAGAGTAAGGAGCACTTTGGGTGTTTTATTGCTGTTACTGCTCTGTGCACCTGCACAAGCCCAGCAGTGCAGTCCCTCAACGCCCAATACACAGATTTATACACTCTTAACACATCTTAAAAGTTAAGGAAATGATGCTTTTATTTTTTTTTCCCTCAGAAAGATTTGATTTCTAAAAATCCTCAAGACCTGCTCACCGTCATTGCTATTATTTAGGCAAGGAAAAGGGTACAAACTATATTTAAATAATCTGTATTTAAAACAACAAACTCTTTCCACCTCTGTATGGAGAAAATACTGACAACATTGTATTAACCCATTTTTGTGGCCGAGACACAAACCCTGGGCTACTCCCCTGCCTGGGTTCTGCTGGCATAAACTCACAGGAAATGTTATTTCCACTTGTTGGCTCTCTGAAAAATGGGAATAGGAATGCTGAGTTGGGTCTGGCCACGTGCAAATCAAGCTAAGGCCATTTTACAATTAATTCTGCTGTTTTCAGGAAGGACTTTAACAATTAGTCTGCAAACACCGCGAGGATGTCTGAAATCTTGTTTAAATTGCAGAACCGTTAATTCCTGAAGCACCAACACCACGACAAACTGCTCTTTCCCTTGGTTTCCTAACCTTTTCCGTGGAGTGACAGGAAAACTTGGCTTTTCCCCCTGGAGACTTTTCACAAGTGTCAGCCCCAGTCGGTGCAGTTTTACAAGACTATAAAGTTAGCAGCCCCTAACAGCCAATTAGCAGTTCCCTGTATAAAGGAAAACCACTTCCATACCATTGTATTCCTAATAACCTGAGGCTGACTGCATCTTTTCCCTCCTCAACACCAGCTTCACCCGCATTTTCCTTAGAAAACTGCAAGGGGAAGTCAGGAGGATTAGCACTCCTAATAATCACTGAGATGAAACTTCATAAATCTGCCCTATTAAAAAAAAAAAAGGGAAAATATTTCGGTGTCTGCAGCAGGACCAACTTGGTCTGTTTAGAAGGTGCAGTTAAATGTATTTGACACTGAACAACTCAGGGCACTTTCAGATCATCTCCGAAATATTTGCCCAACTTTTTGTCTTTCTTGCTGTCACTTCGGATCAGAGTTGTACCGGAGGATCCCTGCTGAAGCCCTGGCCACTGTCTAAACACATTAACAGACAATTCTCGAGCTTGCAGCTCAATGGAGAGTGCAAAGAAAGGAATGAAGGGTCATTAGCAGGTTTGCAGATGCGCCAGAGAGGCACAGGCAAACCGAGACCCTTCCCCAGGTCAGCAGTGTTTGCATGAGGAATGGTAGCAAGTCACTGCAGTCAGCATTTCATCCAAAAGGTGATCTTTCCTCAGCAGCTGAGCCGGCTGATCTTTTTGTTTGGGAATGGCTGAGCATGGAACAGGAGCCCAGGGAGGCTGGAGCAGCTCCGGCTTTGCACAGTTTTCACACCAGACAGGACAAGGCCAGGTGACTCTGAAGTGACCCCTGACAGGAGGTGAGGGCGGGTGACCTCCCGTGGCTCATTGCCACTGACACTTTTTCATGATTTCTGCCCTCTCTGCATCATTTCGTTACAGAATCACAGAATCAGGAAATGAGTAAGGTTGGAAAAGCTCTCTGAGATCATCGAATTCAACCTGTGCCTGATGCCCACCGTGTCCCCAGCCAGAGCTCTGAGTGCCACATCCTTGGACACCTGCAGGGATGGGGACTGCAAACCTCCCTGGGCAGTTCCAATCCTGACCACCTTTCCATGGAGAAATTCCTGCTGCTGGCCAAGCTGAGCCTCCCCTGGCCCAGCCTGAAGCTCTTCCCTCTCCTCCTGTCCCTGTTCCCTGGAGCACAGCCTGACCCCCCGGCTGTCCCCTCCTGGCAGCAGCTGTGCAGAGCCACAAGGTGCCCCTGATCCCCTTTGCTCCAGGATAAAGGTGCACAGGTTACACTGGTATCAGCAGCAAGCTCCTTGAGCAATATGACACTTGTTTTGTCACTTGTGAATCCTCCATCATTTGAAAACCAAGGTTGTTTTTTGGGCCACTGCCCAAGATGCCCACTCCTGGCACAGGCACAGCTCACCACAGATTTTGGATTTCTGCTCGTGCCAGAAGGTGTTATCCTCACCCCATGGATCTCTTCCAGGAGAAAAGCTTTTCCAGCTGCAAGTATCTCCAAAGCTCCATTTCGGTGAGGCCTGTTGCTCTGGCAGTGCTGAGAAATCAGCTTGCAGAGAGCTGCAGGGCTGACATCCCACACAGCCTTCAGCAGCAGGAGGATGTCAGCTGGCCAGGACTTCCCAGAGGAGGGCAAGGGATCCATCCAGCCCTCCCTGTGGCATGTGGCGCCCCTGGCTGGCTGTCACAGCGGCTCATGTCAGCTGGACAGATTGCCTCTGACACCCTGGAGCCACGGCAGCTTTGTGTGTAATCCCTGGAGCACCGCCTCAGCACAATGCCCGAGCAGGTTAGCCAGCTGCATCCCCTGAGTCAGCAGCTGGACAGGCAGGAAAATTCGGGATAAAGCTGGACTCCTCATTTTACCTCCTGGCATCACTTGAGAACCCGTTTGGAAAACAGTCCTAAGGAAAAATCATGCTCTAGATGCACCCAAAACTACAATTCCCTGCCTTCCACTTCCAAACCACAAACAAGCAGGAATACAACATATCCAATAAAATATTTCACCCAAAAGCAAGATAGAAGTCAGTTGTTTTAACTACAAACGTGTCCTAGTAGTGTATTTATTTTTTTAGAAGATAAAACCAGCCAGACTGGTTTAAAAAGCCAGACTACAAACCTATATAACTTATTTACACAAATAATCTAAAACACATAAATTTTCCCCATAAATCCAACATTTTGAATTTTTTTCAAGATGGAAACACACTCATTTAAATGCTCCTATTTTGTAATAATAAAGTTTGATTATTTATCCTTAAGTGTGGGGATTTCTCCTACCCTTTCTTTTCCCTGGGACTGCTCTCTTGTAGTTTTGCCCTTTTTCCACACATCTTTGAGCACTGGAAGGAGTTTTTTGGGCAGGAATGAGCCCAGCCCAGCTGGTCCCTGAGGACTCTCAGGGTTTTTGCTGCAGAGGATGACTCCGGGCTCCTTGAAATCCCTGGAAATAGGGGAGGGAGGAGTGGGATGTTGGCATTATCAGGGTGACAGCTCTGCCCTGATTGCTGCTGCCTCTGTGTCACCGAGCTGCCCAGGTGAGCAGAGCTGCCCAGCCGTGCTGGAGCTCAGTTTGGGAGCAAAATCCCCTTTCGCCTGCAGCAAAACTCTTCTCCCACTTGGCGAGCTCCCCGCTGGCTCCACCCATCCCTGCCGAAAACACCTTCCCAAATCTAACGAACTCCAACTGCTCGTCCTTGGCAAAGTCCAACCCCAATTCCTGACTCAGCCACCTGAAGGAAAAGTCGCCTTGTTTTCGTTCTGAGCTCACAGATCCAAGGGAAAGGCGGATTTGGCCACCTGGGAAGTCTGGGCGAGTGAAAAGCTGGAGGAAAGATAAGAATTCAGCTGGGGAAAATAAAGTGAGTTTAATTGAAAGGGAGGTTTGGAAAATGCTGAAGTAAGGATTTATTCCCAGGCAGGATTCCATTCCCAGGAAGGGGAGATAGGTCAGGTATGAAACATTTTTGGGAGAGTCCTCACTCTGAGCTGGGTGAACTCCATTCTCCTTCCCTTCCAGGCAGAACAGGAGCATCCAGGGCTGGAGTCCATGAAGGTGTCCCAGTGCCACCTGGATGTGGCACTCAGTGCTCTGGGCTGGGGACAAGGTGGGGATCAGACTCTCAGGACTTCGACTCAGTGATCCTGGAAGGTTTTTCCAACTTTAAATCATTCTGGGATTCTGTGCTCAGATTTCCACAGCCCCAGCTGTTATCTCCAAATAATTCAGGCCCAGAGGTGACCACACAACCATGGATGTTCTGATGAAAATTAATTCCTTTGCTGCCTTTCAGGCCTACAAACTGCCCTGATCTACTGCTCTTGCACGTGCTTTAGGCTTCCAGGATCCTCTAGCCTAAACCTGGTGCCTCTGGATTAACATTGTCCTTGGACCTGTGACAAGCTTGGGCTGGGGAGAAGAAGGGAAGGAGGGAAAAAAAGTAAAGATATTTCAGTCTCTTGTGAGAGCTATGAGATGAAATTTGTGCCAGCTTCAAGCACAGTCCGTGTGAAGGGTCAGGAAAAGTTCACAGTTTTATTTTTAGTAGATATAAAACAGAATTAACTTCAAAATTTTATTATGATTTCTGCTCCAAAAAAAAGCTTCTGGGAATATCTGGATCAGCCTGATGAAAAACTAAACTCCAGTTCCCAGGGTTCCTGAGATTCTTTCAGTACGTGGAACCTGCAGGGCTTTTTAACAAAACCTTTTTTAAAAGATGGGCACAGCCATGAGTGTGGGCCTGGAGATCAGCTCCAAGCAGCACAGATTTTTCCTAGGAATGAACACTGGGTTGAAACAAAAGTATTCACAATTTTTAGGATTCTTTGAAACGAAGATGAAACATAAATCTAGAATAAAAACTAGAAGTGTTAACCTCCAGGAAATAATGACTGCACATAAAAGCTAAAAAACATTCAGAGGAAAATCAACAGGAGACATCTATAAAAAAATACTGCAGTTCTTTCTGAATTCTCCAGTTCATTGTGATTTAAAAAAAAAAACAAACCAAAATATCTTTGGCTATTTGAACAAATATTAATAAAATGAACAATGAGAAATAACACAGAGTGTGTTTCCATGCCCATTTAAAAGCAATAAAGCTTATCTTCCCTCAGTATCTGTGGGTGAGATTAACCACGAGCAATATCTGCAACAAAAACAAGCAGAACTCTCAAATTTGGTGTTTCTTTGACATATTGCTGACTTGGATGTGCAAGCCAAACAGAACAGGTATAGAGATTTATTTCTGCCTGCAGAGAAAGTGGTTCAGGGTGGGTTTATGAAACCAAGAGGGGAAAAAGCAGCTCAGGGGTCACCACATGAATTTCAAAAGCTTTTGTCTTGCACAGAAGTTTAGCTGGGACTGGCATGAGAAATGACCTTTTTCAAAGGCAAAACTTGCCAAAGAAAAAAAACTTTTCATTTTTGCTTAATAGAAAAGCAAAAGCTGGGGAGGAAGGAATTTTTTGGGAGTCTAGACAGGACTCCAAACAAACTTCAAAGAGCAGCCCACTCCCAGAAGGGCTCATCCAGGGAGCAGATGGGCTGAGAGGGGGAAAAAACCCTCCCAGGCCTCTCAGACATCCTGGCTACTTCTCCGAGGAGGTGCAGCCCCGGGACAGAGCAGATAATATCCTGCTGCTCAAGGCTTACAAAAATAACCTCCAAGAGTTATTAATTAATTCCCAGCTGAAGGCAGCGCGGGCAGTGAACCAAAAGAGCCCACATTTCTCACCATTTTCATGCAATAAAGCTAAAAATCAGCAAAAGGCCTCTGTGGGATGGTTCAGGCTGTTGCCATCTCTGAAGGGAAGCGATTCCATGATTTTTCTGTTTTCCATGGGAGACACAAGCCTGAGCAGGATCCAGCCTGACCCTCATCCCTCCGTGGGCTTTGCCATCCAAACCCAGAATGCGAACAAGAGCAGCATTATCACTCCTTTACAACTTGGGAGGGGAGAGCTGATTTATAGCCACCCATAAATCTGGGCTGGTGCAAAATAATCAACCCACATCTCTTGGTTTGGTTTGAACAGGCTTTTTTTTCTCGTTTTTTCTTTTTATTTTCTTTTTTTTTTAAGCAAAAACACATGTTGATTGATGGCGCTTTTTTTTTCCCCCCAGGTTCATGTTGATCTTAATGAATTGTTTATGTAAAAACAAAAGCTTCATACCATTGTGAATCCTTTTTAGATGGCTTCAGGGGAAGAGTCATTATTTCAGCTGAAATGACCTTTCATTTCGAATTGTTGAATACAATTGAAAACTTAAAACAGTCGGAACCGAGCAAGATGGTTTGGTTTTCTCCAATAAAATACTTTGAGTCAAAGTGAATCTTTTTTTCCAGTGTTTTAACAATTATTTTTACATATCCCATTGGTTCCACACTCAAAGCTTTACATCTCAAAAAAACCCCACCAGATGCCAACTCTCAGCTGTGCTCTCTGCTCAAACAAAAAGCTGAGGGATCTGAGTTGAGATCCAAACCTCAAACTGCACGAGTGGTTTGTCATTGGAGCTGCATCCCACCACAGCATCCTTCACTGAGCCACGGCGGGGAGCAGACAGGGATGGAGGGAACAGGGAGCAGCCTGGAGTGAACCATGGAACCACAGAATGGTTTGGAAGGACCTAAAAGTCATCCCATCCCACCCCTGCCATGGCAGGGACATCTTCCAGTGTCCCAGGCTGCTCCAAGCCCTGTCCAGCCTGGCCTTGGACACTTCCAGGGATCCAGGGGCAGCACAGCTTCTCTGGGAATTCCCTCCCCACCCTCCCAGGGAATAATTCCTTCCCAATATCCCATCTAGCCCTGCTCTCTTCCATTGCCCCTTATCCTGTCACTGTCTGCCCAGGGAAGGGAACGGAGCTGGGAAGGGCTGGAGAATCCCTGAGGGAGCTGGGAAAGGAGCTCAGCCTGGAGCAAAGGNGTGGCAGTGCTGGGGGTGGTTGGACTCGATGATCTTATAAATCTTTCCCAATCATCAAAATCCTATGATTACATTTATTATTATTATAATTTTACTTGGTGCCTTTTTAAAAACCGACTGAGAAAAGAGAACAGGGATTCGAGGAACGCAGAGAGCAGGTGACAGTGACAGGACAACCCTTACCCCACACCCCACAGGGCCATGGCCCGGAGCAGAGGGTGGAGATCCCACACATCTGGAGATATTCCCAAGGCAGCTGTGCAGGGGGAGCCTAAATCTGCTCAAGGCACCCTGGGCATTCGCAGCCCACCGGGATTTGCCCTCGGAGGCTCCTGGGAGCAGCAGGATTTCGGGTGATTTGTCACGAGGGAAAGCCTGGCTTTAACAACCCAGCAAACTGCTTCATGTGATCAACATGGCATTCATTTGGGATTGCTTTCTATTTAGTCTGGGCAGGAGAATGATAAAAACCAGACCTGGCAAGCTCTGATCTCAGAGGGGACTTTACCCTCAGCTGCAGCCCCTGGCTGTGTCCTTGTGATGCCACATCCCCTTTTCGCCTGCATTTACCTACACTATCCAAAGAAACCACAGGGAACTCCAGGCTTTATTTACCTTTTAAATCAGAGACTGGACAAATCATTTTCTCCTGCACCAGACGGGATTTTTTTTCTGAAGGAATATCCAGTATTTCATTAAATGTTGCAAATCACTCAACTCCCAAGGCTCTGCCGTGGCTGAAGACCTGCACACTCATGGTGTTTATTTGCATCCCAAATAAAAGCACCTTCTAGTGGTGGAATCCCATGAAAAATAAACAGTCTGGGAAAACTTGGCTTTTCAAACTGTCTTGTACATTTGGTTCATTATTGTCCTTGCCCAGCCCTTATCCAAACAGTCCTGACAGCTTGTTTATGGAGAGCTCTGCAGAGCTCTGCCTACCCTCAGTGCGCTGGGACAGAACCTCGGGGAAGCTCCCACTGTGCCCTGACCTTACAAATAACACCCAAATTCAAAATAAATCAAGAAAACAAACTCACAGGAGTAAACTGTTTGGTTTGGGGACAACACTGGAAGCCATTCTCTAGCGACTCGCTGGCTATTAGGCAGGATTTCTACCTGGAATGCTACATGTGTCATCTCTTCATTTGACATTATAGCACCAAATAGATCACAAAATGTAAAATTCACCCTTAAAATCTTCTGTTTGTGGGATTTTTAGGTAGAACTTCTGCTGAAGTTCCATTAAAGCAGCGATAGAAATGTACATGTATTCAGTGGAGCACTGAACTCCCATATTTTTATGTTCTATATAACAGTCTATATATATTTGTATAACAACATACACATGTTGTTTTCTAGACAGCTAAACTCTTTCTTTTTAATGAAGTTTGATTCTGGGAAACTGCTCAGTCCTGCCTAAAAAAAGGCCCATTTTTATCCCTGACAGATTAAAAGCACAAGTTGCAGCAGCTCAGCTTCGTTAAGCACTACTCCATTAACATCCTCAGTTTTCCCCGGGAAGGCTGGGCAAGATGAAAGGGAACTCCATTTCCAGACCTTTTCCCAGAGGAAATGCTCAGTGCCACGTGGCCCTGGGAGCTGTTTCAGGAAGATATGGAACTCTGAGAGCCCCAAAGTCACTTTAGATGTGTCATCAGCCACCCACAGGAACTGGGATTCCCTGACACTAGACTCAACAACCACTTCCCAAAAATTCATGGCATCATTACTGAGCTGCTTGTAGCAGTAATTCCTTGGGGAATGCTCACCTGGGCTCTTCCTTTAACAACACTTTAAAACACAGTTGTAAACACAGAGGAAAATCCTCACCTCGCTGGAATTCCTCAGTAATTCCTACAGAGCATGGAAACACGATTATTAAAAGTAATAAGTAAAACCAGCATTTTAAAGACAATTTAGGGGCTTTTTTAAGAACTGCACATAAAATGGAGCCTTTGAAATGAGATCATAATTTCTAGCTAAGCACCATGATAACAAGCACAGGCCAAGACGTGGAAATTTTGCTCTGGATCCACATTAAACGTGGTGTTAGAGCACTGCTGCAGGACTCCAAGGAACTACAGCAGCCAGAGAATTCCAGAGCCAAAACTGTGCCCTTAATTCCCCAGGAATGTGCTTTACCTTTGCTTCCTGCCTGTTACCCTGCACTGACCTTGCCTTCACCCCTCCTTCATCCCTGGGACAGCAAACCTGAGCATCACCTGAAAATCATGGACTTGCAGAGGGGATGCTGCAACTGGAACTGATTTTGCAGCCCTGTGAACGAGCAGGGAAGCTGTGAAAAAAATCCTTTCTCAGTCTGTGGTGGTTGTGTTGAGCTCAACCTTTCTTATGCCTTTAAATTTTAAAATATGATGAAGTGAATGTGATTCCAAACCTGATCATGGGGAGGAATGCTGGAAAAGCAGGAGGTAGGGAAGGGTTTCTGCCTTGGTAGACCCAGATCAGCTGTGCATTTGTATTATTTGGATCCAGGCAAAAAGCTGCTGAGCTCAGCTGGGCTTCAAAGAAGTTTTGCTGCATCTTCTGCACAGAAAAATTGTGCTGAGGATAAAAAGGGCGAGCTGGCTCTCCAGAGAGAGCAGACAGGGCTAATGGCTTTTCCTGGGCTGTTCCCTCTCGGTTTGGGGCAGACAGGGTCAGGCAGTGACCTGTGACTCCTCGGAGTCAAATCCTTCCCAAGGCTGCTCCTCAGGGACAGCAGGAGCAGAAACTGCTCAGCACTAGCTCAGCCCTGACACGAAAAATTCCTCCTGGATGAGCAGGGATCTCCTCACAGGTTGGATTTGGCCAGAGGAGGTTAAAAATTCTGAATTGCAAAGCTGTTTTAGGGTTTTTTCTAAAGGCAATTAGTCACTGTCTGTCACACCAATGAGTATTTGGGGAGTCTTAAATCCAGCATCTCTCTGGCTGCTGGGACTCGCAGGAGCCCCAAATCCTGCTGAAATGTTTGCTGGAAAGCAGGAATGGCATGTGGCTCCACAAAGGAGACAACAGCAGCTCAGCCTCATGTTGATTTCCCTGTCCAAATCATCCAAAAGTCCACGCAGTGAGGTAATTCCCTGGAAAACTTCCAACTTTTCCTGAAAACAACCCCATTTTGTGTGCTCAGGTTGGCCCTGGAGGCACCACTGCCAGCAGTTTCCATTCCCATTTTTCTTTTTCCTGGTCAATCTGCAAGTCCAGGGTTAACAGTGAATCTGGAAGCACAGGGACCTCTCCTCCAGGATGCATTTGGAAGCACATGATGGATCCTCAGCAACTGCTCTGCTAAATTTAGTAGCACCACAACAATTTATGTTCACCGCCCTCTTCCATGTCAAATGTCGTCCCAATCTTGCAGATTTTTCCCATCTTCTCCTGAAATTTTCTTTTCACGAGGTGCCAAACAAAGCAATATTTACTCTGTTGCTAACACAGGAAGCATTGTTATCCAACAGGCCAAAGAAGCTGACTGCACTATGTTTTTTGGCTGAAGCACACCAAGTTTAATTGCTGAAATACCCTTAAAATTTGATAAAAAGGAAAAATAACATTCTGTATTGCTCGAGGAATTTCAAAGCATAAAAAAAAGGCTGTAAAATAACATTAGAGGCTCAATTTCAGAAGTGTCTTTCAAAAAATGTAACCCCAAATGTCAACTCTGGTGAGCCCTGCCATTAATCAGCTTATGCCACTGCTTTCCATCAGTTGTAAGATCTAATACTCGGAGTGGGGACAGAGAGAGCACTTCTCCCTCAGAGACAGGGAAATCACCGCCTGGAGAAAACTCTGTATTTTCTTTAGACACTAAATAGCTCCTACAATGCAGCAGCTGGAGGGATAGAAAGTGAGCACCCGGATAATTTTGGGAAATAAAAGCTGGAGAGGATCTGTCCCACGAAATTCCCCCTGCCAGGCACTTTTATTTGCCATTTACTCCGAGAGGCTGAAATGTTTTCAAGCCCCCCCAGGAGAGCCACCTTCCCCAACTGGGTTCTGAGCCTCAGTTATGAAAGGTATGAAATAAATAAATAAAGCCCAAGCTACATCTGGAATAAATATCAATCAACAGGCTTAAAAAAAAAAAAAAAACGAGAGGCGTTTGTATCAACCTTTTAAATTCTCACTTGGTAGTAGAGGAACACACAGAGTGAGCAGTGCAATAAAAATGTCTGGTCCCAGATCTGGGACTCAAGGGTTAAGGGTACAACCTGTTGATTGCTTTCCCTCACCTCAAACAGATGGCTTTGCACTTTGGGGCAAACCTGCAGAGGAACTTGGTGCCCAGAGCGTGTGTGGAATTCTTGGAAAGGTCACTGCAAGGCAGAATGTACCTAAACATGGCCTGCAGACTCTGCAAGGATTTCCCTGCTCCACAAGCCCTGCTAAAACCACAGCCTGGTCCAGAAATTAGGCAAAGGGCTGGTCAGTATCTGGTTTGCAAGCATAAAAAAAAGCAAAATACTCTATTTTACTGGTTTTTGCATTGGTTTCCAGTATCTTTTCATTGAATAATAGTGAAGGAAAGGGTGTCTAAAATATAATCAGAGCAGGAATTATCAATATGCAAAGAGCCAGGCTGTTCAATGCTCCACAGGACTCGTTTCCTCCCAAGTGGAGGATTCCAAGTGCAGCATTCTGATTAATTCTCTCCAAAAATGGATGAGGAAGAGCAGGAAGGAACAAGACAGAAGCTCTCGGTGACAAAACATAAAAGTGGAATTAAAAACCTCCACGAAACAAATCTGAATGAAGTCACCAGAAGGTTTAAACACCTTCCTGTCTCACGTCAGACATTGCTGGGTGCTTTATAAATAAAATTATACTTTTTCTGTCGTACGTTTTTGGCCAAACTCTGACTGTGAGGCTCTTTAGGAAGTGGCAGAACACCATTTTGTAGTGGGAGACTTGCACTGGGAACAACTCAGGTGTTCTGCTGGAAACTCCTTTGCCCAGAAGGAAGAACAGCTGAGGCTTTGGACAAATCCCACCACAGAGGGAACTGGTGCCAAACTGGTGCCAAGCTGGTTCTGAATTAATGGACCCACAGGACTGGGGCAGAAGAGCAACCACTGGTGCTGCATTTTACTCTTTGGGTGATAAAAAACAGTGGGAGGAAGGAATTGGAGATGTTCTGCTTCTGTGCAGATGGAGGAATGGACAATCCCATTTTTGTAACTTCAAATTCACATTCTTGCTTTTTTTGCTTTTAATATGAAAACACTCACTAAAGCTAAATATTCTGACACAGTAAAATAAGGTGGGTAAAGAGAGACTGACAAAGCAACTTTATGCTGGGATTGAACAGAATTTTGCTGACAACACTCTCAAGTGCAGCACAATGGAAAAATCCCTGGATTGCCCCATCCCTGGGAATGCAGTTTGTACCTGGATTGAACTCCAGGAGTGTGGTTGAGCTCCACCTCTGTCACCACAGAAACACAAAGAGGCACCAGGGCATGATGAACTGGCAGGGATCACTGGGAATTACTGCTGCCAGGAGAACATTTCCTCCCAGCTGGGATTTCATTGGTGATCACACTGATACAGTTGTCCACAGAACTAAACCTCATATGTGTTAATTAATTAATTAATACCTGAGCTGTTTGCCAGCACTGGTGCCATCCCAATCCCACACTGCTGGATGCTAATCCTGGAAATTCTTTCCAAGGCTGGAGATCATCAGCTCAGGCACTGAAAAGGACTTGCAGTGCTCTACCAAAATATATGGATTCTAGAGCAGAAATCATTATGGCTTCTAATTAAAAAGACACTCCTGCTTCCCCCCTGCCAAACAGGAACAGTTTCTGTGGTGAATATTTTGGTGAATTTGAGAGATTTGTGGATCTCTGCAAAACCTTCCTGCACTCCAAGCAAAAGACAAAGCCAAACCGAGCAGGTGTGACAAAAAAGAAACTCCTGTGTCATTATTGCACGGGAGCTCTGGCAGGAATGAGGCAGCAATGAAAGAGAAACTTACAAAAACCAGACAAAGAAATACATTTCTCCCATGTAGTCACCAGAAGGTCTCTTGAAAGTGCATAGTATTTACCTCAAAAAAACCAAAACAAAATAAAACAAAACAAAACCCCCACATTTCAATGGAAGTATATTCAAGCTAATTTGCCCAACCATGCTAAATTCAGCAGTTAAATTCCCATCTCACATTCCTCTGTGCTGCTCCCCACACTGGATGATGTGGTGACAGACACGGAGGAGTGAAATCAGAGCATTATCTCTTGAAAATTGCCCAAAAAGTGATTTCTCACCAGATGGGACCTGTAACAACCCTGAAGTGTTTCACCCTCTTCCACTGGGTTGCTTTTTCCCTTTCCCTGGTGTGACACAGCTAAAATCCACCAGCTCAGCACTTCCATGGTGATCCTTATCCAAAGGGGTTTTATCTCTACTCCGACGTGAAATTAAAAGCTACGTTAATAACACCACACATCAAGATGATATTAAAAAAATATAAAGAGAAGTATATTTTTGAAGGTTGTTTAATGTTGGTTCTGGCGAAACCTTAAAGCAGAACTCACATCTGGAAATTTTATCTGAGAATTCCTGCCCAATAGTACAAAATGCTGTGCCCCAGCATTAAAAGCCTGAGCTAAATATTCTGAAGTCCACCTCCATATTTCCTCATTTTCTACCTCTTCAAGTCCCAGCTTGATGTTTTAACCCTTTCCCAGTAGCAAATTATCCCTTTGACTCCTCTTCAACTGGACTCTTTTCCTTCAGGATCCCATTGGCACAAATCTTTTCCCCAAGAGTATTTAATACCCAAGATAATGTGGAAAGGAGCTGTTTTTCCAGTCCTGTTGTCCCCAGATTCCTTTTGGGAATTGTTCTGTTCCCAGTCAGAGCAATTGTGTTCACAGAGACACACAGCAAGGCAAGACTGTACTCCCAAAAAAATAAGTGTTTTCCAGGGAGAAAAGCACACAGTGATTCCACTGTTTATTGCAAACCTCCAAAATTAGTCATATCTAGCATTACTTTATCTAAATCTGTGCTCAAGGAATCTACTATCTATCATGCAATGATCTCAGTGCTGCCAGTTTCATCACAAGAGACTTTACTGAAGTTAATTTCTCCACAGAAATAGCAATATTTTTTAAAAATGGGGTGTAGGATAGGGCAGTAATGAAAATGTTGTCTACAGCAACATCAGCTGGCAAGTTCCATTTTTGGGGCCAGCAGTATCACCATTACACAGGAATTTATATCCTTCAGTGATTTGTTGGACTGCAATGCTTGTCTACCTCTCTTTTTGGAAGCTGGACAATCATTACAAACTGCATTTGGAGACGACCTAGTCGGTTTTACGTCATATATTTCTCCAAAGTTAAATTGTCTGATTTCTTCTAGCTGGAAAAACGAGAGAAGTGCAAAGATCTTTGCACTTAACCCTTCGCTTTTGCTGGGAGGTGCAGCCCAGATGCAAAGCCCCTCTTTATTATTGCCCTAAAAAACACACACATTCAGACATTCTCTAATTGTGGAGCACAAATCCAGCAGTGATTGAGAGCAGAGGAGGAAAACGAGGCGTCGCTTGAGGTTTTCTCCCTGGATGTGTGCTCCGTTAGTCATCTTTTCCTGCTCCTTATTTTTCATGGCAAGCTCGGCATTTTCACCTGGGGTCCATCAAAGACATGCTCAGTTTGGTGTGTGCAAAGGGAGAGGGAAGACCACGAGGTTGTTCTGAGGCAGCTTGTGGGGTGGTCTGTTTAGATCCAAGGAATTTCTGGAAGGAGCAGCAGCGGCACCAGGATTTGCCTGGAGTGACTCTGCGTGGAAAAGCTGGAGTGGGGATGGGAATGGATGAATTCCTGCTCAGGGCAAGGCTGAGCTTAGGCAGCAGCTGAAGGAGTTTTCCCAGGCTGTGCTTATCCTGTGGGTAAACACAGGACTGCAGTCTCCAGCACTGTCAATCCAGCACCTTTAACGAGCGAGGAGTTGGCCTTATGGAAGGAAGAAAAACGCACATTTCCATCACTCCTTATAAAAGAGCAAGAAAATGTCAAACATGGAGGTAAAAGTCATATTTCACGAGGGCTCAGGCCCAAAGTCCCTCTCCCCCTGCACCTGCAGGGTGAGGAACATGTGCTGTGCTGCTCTGTACTGGCTCAGTGCTCAACATTTGAACTGGACCAGCTCCAGCTTCTGAATAAATATCTCTTTGGGGGGAGAGGGAATTGCATTCCTTACTCCAAACACAGCTTTTCTTCTCCGAAATTCTGAAAGAAACGTGTACTTGTGGAACATTAGGAACTGAAATCCTTTCCACCTCCAGCCTGAGCAAAGAGCCCTCCCTGCTCCTTCAGCATGCAGAGTTGACCCCCAGCCCAGCTGGGAGGGCTGCACTCACTGCAGTGTTCCTGGGCTTTTTCCCTCAGCAGTGCTGATTTCCAGCAGAGCTACTTTTGGGAATTCAGAGGGATATGAAAGCCCATTTGGGATCAAGAGTTGTGGATTCACCCGTCCCTATAAGTGTCCAAGGCCAGGTTGGAGCAGCCTGGGGTAGTCAAGGTGTCCCTGCCATGGCAGGGGTGGAGTGGATGAGCTTTAAAGTCCCTTCCAACCCAAACCGTTCCAGGATTCTGTGATTTTACCGCAATATCAGGATCTTGCCAGTGCAGTTGGCTCCACACAGCAGCAACAGCAGATGCTGGGAGAAGGAAGCTGGGAAAGGTGCCTGGGGAGCACCAGCTGCTGGTGGAAGTCCCCTCAGATGGTCACCCTGTCACATCGGATGTGCCCAGAAACTCTGTTTGCACATGTGCAAGGGGTGGTAGAATTGGGATTTGGGATAAGAGCAACTTTAAATTCTACAAAAACTCTTTACTGCCCACATTTTAGGTGTGTTGTATAAAGAACCCAAGAATTACCATATTTGAGAACAAAGAGAGCTGTGGAAAAGCATAATGAAGGAAGCTGAACAGAAAAGAAGAAAGGAACAGATGTCAGATTATCCTTAAACAAAGTTGCAAGTTTATTTTCCCACTGATTTGAATATCTAAAAAATACATTTTTTCCAAGGCAAACAGGTGATTAAAATACATTAAAAATCCCAGTGAGCAAAGGGCTACACTCGCCTTTGCCTGACATTTGTCAGCCGTTCCCCAAGTGTCAGCACACGCAGAGCAGAGCAATAATAATATTAATTTTACAAAGGCTGACTGTTTAATTGCAATTAACTGTGGCCTCACAAAAGGCAAGCTGCACTCTGGAGTGCACATAAGCCTCATTTATCCTGCAAGGACAGCGAGATGAAGCTGGCATGAAATATTAAGATCACAATTGCTGTTGGCAAACCTTCTGACGGGAAGCTGCTGGCTTGGATGAGCACGGCTCACACAAAGGAGCAACGAGGGAAAACAGAGCCGTGAGTCAACCCACAGAATGTCCTTCCACTGAGGAGCATGGGGAACGGGTGGGCTGCTGGCAGCAGGGATGGACAGGATGCTGTGGATGGCTGGAATGCCAGGCAGTGCCAGGATAACCTCTGGAGGAGGGAAGGCTGGAGGATGGCTCAGCAGAGTCTCCTTTATTGCAGGCACTGCTGATGAACTGAACGAGTGCCAGCGTCGAGCTAATTAAGGTTCTTGCCCAAACTTCTCCTGCTGGAAAGCTACCCCAGTGCCTCACAGCTCTTCCACTTGGAAAACATGAACTCAAAGCTGCTGATGGCCAGTTTAGACAAATTTCACTTTGCATCAGCATTACTGTGTGCCTCGCTTGCATTCCCTGCCTTCCCGGTGCTTATGAGGATAAACGCTGTGCTGCTCAGAGAACACACAGGAGCAGAGCATTCCCCTGGCTTGACTGAACAAGCCCAGGCTGCAGCCTCACCAAGGAGCCTGGCCAGATCAGTGGTGGTCTCCAGAATCATAAACCACAGCTGTGCAGAGAATTCCAGAGGTCTTTCCAGAATCTTTTCATTCCCTTGCTCCACTGTTTTACTATCAGTTCCCTGATACACCCTAGGACATCATTTGCCTGTTCATCTGCCTGCCCACAGTGCTGATTCCCAGTTGCTTGGTTGCTAAACTCCCATCTCCTTTCCTCTTTCCATGTTCTCCAGGAGTGCCAAAATGGAAAAACCACAGAGGACAGAATCTTACCTTAGAGAAATCCAGCATAACATTCCTATCTCCCTGGGATGATCAACAGGCAAAGGAAAAGTGTTCTTGGGAAAGGTGAGGTATAAAAAGCTTCTTTCAGAGGGCCAGAAATGAGACTGGACCAGTAATTTCCATCAAGAATCACCAACTTCCATGGTGGGCACAAGTGGGAATTAGACCTTGGTTATGAGGTAAGGAAAATGAGGAATTTTTAATGGGGAAGAGGTGAGATGGGCTGGACTGGAGCACAACAGCCACACACAAAGGAAAATAGCCAGGATCATAATGTTGCACTGGGAAAGGAACTCTGCAGCCTTGGGAAGACTATCTCCAAAACTGGAGCACACACATTCTATGTTAGGAGTTTCTCAAGTCCTGGAGTGGCTGGAGAGCCAGCAAAGTCCCTGGGAAGATGGGATGGAGCACCCCTGTGGTATGATCTGCTCCAAGAAATATTGTAAGGATGCGTTTGTGTGTTTTGCTAACAGCGCAGCTGTTGTGCAACGTGTTTATACAACAACTGCAAATAATCAAGAGGTCCTGGAACATGAGTTTGCAGAGGTTTGTAAAGGTAGTGGTTTGCCCTGCATCCTTGGGGATTTGGGGTTTTGGGTTGGTTTTGTTGTGCTCTCCCCACTTCAGGTGCAATTTCTTGATCTAGTGACAGGTGGTGACAAGAAGTGTTTCCAGCACACCTTCCAAGTGAGGATGTGTCTTCTCTAAGATCCGACCAACACATTTTAAAGGACTAAATTCCACTACAGGGAATTTAATGACATGGTTAGGGCCTCATTTTTATTCCTGGTGTGCTGCAGTAAAGGTAATTTGTCCTGAAATTTGTCCTGACTTCTGTAGGAACCAGGTTTTCCCCATGTTGCAGGGGACAGAATTTATATTCTATTTTATAAAAGTTGTGTTCAACACCCTGCTGAACATTTGCTATGGAAAACTAACAAGAAATCCTGAATTACAAACAGCAACAAAAGCCCAAAGGAAGAAAAAAACCCAGGTGATTTAACTGCTACCAAAGCAAATCAGCAGAATTAATCAACAGAATTAATTTGTTTGAAAAGGAAAAAAATCCTTGGATTTTAGAAACGCTGACCAGAAATTCTTTCAGAGAGCGAGTTTCCACTGGAGAGTGCCAAAGCTGCACAATCCAAACATTACCTGGAGAGGGTTCAGCGCTGACACATTTGCTGCAGACCTTCCCTGCTGACTCCAAACCTCCTTAAAATCCCTGTGGGGGTGACTGGGATTTGGGGTGGCTGGGATTTGGGGTGACTGGGATTTGGGGTAGCTGGGATTTGGGGTGACTGGGATTCGTCCCTTCTGCTCCCCACAGCTCCCAGTGCCGACAGCTCCCGGGCTGTGGGGAATTAGGGCTCAGGCTCCCCGTGCAGAGCTGCTGCACAGCCAGAGCAGCAAGCCTGGCTCAGGCAGACACTTAGGCTCCTCAGACTCGCGGTTTCCTGGCTTCCCTTCAGCCCACCTGGCAGATTAAAGGGCAGCCCAGAGCTCGTTCCCATCACTGAGGGTGTCACAGGGAGCCCCACTCTGCAGGCTGAAGGCTCCACAGCTCACCCCGAGTGAGGTCCCTGCTCCCTTCTCATGGAATTCGCAGGTTTGGCTTTCCCTGTGACCCGCAGTGATCCCACAGCTCTGCAAGGATCGAATCCTCCCTCAGTGGGAATCATCGTTCACACAACTCACATTGTAATCCTTTGAAAACACAAACAAGTCAATCCGTGGGGGAGAGCAGGAGCCAGCAGTTCCCATTTTGTTGGATTGCAGAGATTCCCTGCTTGTGGCCCTGCAGGTTTCATGGAGCTGCTCCCAGGATGTGGACACAGCACAGCTTCCCTGCTGAAGCCCTGAGCCAGCGGTGTTGGGACACTCCAGAAATGCTGTGCCGCCCCAGGAGCAACGATTCCCACTGAAGCTCTCAGGAGTGGAAAAAGATCCGGGAGAGAAAACAGCAGATGTAGATTTACAGCTTTTTAACACATGTTTCTATGAAGCAAAGAATGAAATTAAGAATAGTGTTTGTCCTTTGAAATGAAATAAAAGTTCAAAACAAGGAAGTAGCCCTGAAGTAGCTTTAAAACTTCATCCCATAAAACTTTCAGATCAACTCTGAGGTCTCCTCTCCAGATGGATGCTCCGTTAAAGCAATTTAACTGGAGCCCTACAGCTCCATCAAGAGATCTCACCCTAATTTTTTTTTTAAATTCTCAGCCAGAGCCCTGTGCACATCCTTTGAAGCCAATGGATGCAGATGGGCTTTAACAAGATTCCCTTCAAAAGGACAGGACCCATCAACTGTCCCTTGGAATACTAAAAGAAAAACACAGGTGTTCCTCTGGCCCCAGGAAGAGGAAATACCACACTGATTAAAACGTGAACCACACTCGCCAGGACAGACCTGAACCTCCTCCCACCCTCCCCTCCCCAGTTCTTCCAGTCTGATGAAAGGGAAAATGGGAAAACGTCATTTGTAGCTCAGCTCAGGATCTGCACGTGAAATTCAATAACCTCTAATGAGAGCCAGGGGGAGCTGGGCAGGAGCTGGGCTGGTCCAGAGGGATGGGGTGAGAGTAGGGAATCTACAAAAATCACAATTCTCCATTTCACGCCAGAAAAAAACCACCTTAATTATAACACTAAAAACATCGCCATGAGAAACAAATCCCAGATTCCCAAGACACTGTTTGTTATTCCTCAAAACTCTTCCAAAACACCCTTTTCCAAGTCCTTCCTGTTCCGATGAGCGAGTGAGATTCAATCCTGCTCCCTCTCTCCCTTCCCTTTCCCTACCCAGGCTTCGTTTTCTGCAGCGAGGCTGAAACACACCCTTGAGCACTTCGGAGCTCCACACCCTGCTTTATATTAAAAGACAGAAATGAATTAAAAAATCCCAGCTCACTGTTCCCAAAGGTCTCCTGTGCCGGGTGAGAGCTGCTGGGGATTGCTCTGAGCTGGGAGATCCAGGCACAGCCCCAGCCCCTAAATTTGGAGCTCTGACCCGCTGGGAAATCCACCAGCTCAGGGAGAGACAAGGAGCATCCTCTGGGAGTTGAGTCAGAGCTGCTTTTCCTGCTGCAGCAACGCCTTTTGGAACGGGAGGAGAAGTTTTGGAGCAGCAGGAGAAGCTTTGGAGCAGCAGGAACAGGGGGTCATGCGAGGGCTCTGCCTCCTGTGCCCTCTCCAGACACTCACAGACCCCAAATGCACCGTGGTGTGCAGAGAAAGTGTTAAAGAAGGAATTCTCTTAATGCTTAAATCTCAATGAAACCACAGCAGGTTTTTTCCCCCCCTTCCCCAAAATCAGGCCCACCAATGCTTGCTTTCTTTAGGAGCCAAACAACATTCTTGGAGAGCAGCTCAATATCTCCAGAGGTGTAAATCACCACCCTCTATCTTATTAGAAACATTTGAAGGAGGGCAAGTGCTTTCAAAGCCATAAACTTGGGATTCCATACATGTTCCAAAGCTGCAGTGAACACACATTCCTGACTCAAACTGGTTTTAATTTGCAGTCCCTTGAAAGCACAAATGCAAAAGTCTAAATACTGAATCGACTTAAATAACAATAACAAACCATTGAAAAAGTTGTCCGTTTGCAACTTCTTAAAATAAACTGGAATTAGGAGTCGCTCCAATGCCAGAGGCAATGCTGTGGGTGTTTGTCCAGTGCAAAGGCAGCCAGAGCTCCCAGGAAAATACAATCCCTGCTCCAGCATGGATTATTTACAGCCACGAGCCTGACAGAGCTTTGGAAACTAAAGCAGCAATTCTCCCTGCCTGCTGCAAAAGGCTGAAAAATCCCGGGACACAATGAGAACAGCGGAATGAAAACCACATGAGGGCTGGAGAGAGAGGAAAAACTGCCCCATCCTTTGTGAACTCGAGTCCCGAGGAGATAAATCCATACCTGGAAGTGTGGGGTGGGCAGGCAGAGCCCGGTTGTGCCCGGGATGGAATTTCTGGTGACTGGCAGGGTGCCCTTTGCTCTCCAGCAAGTCTTTAATTAAAGATATTGATGTTATCTCCTGCCACAATCACTGTCCTGTGCTCAGATGGGAGCACAGCTCCCCAGGGAAGTCACAGAGTCACCTTTGGAATGAGCAGAGCTTCCAAATACACCCTAAATGCACAAACCCTCCAAAATTCCTGTTCTGAGAGTGCACACGGAGTGCATAAAATGCACTCCGTGGTGCAAATATCCCTGTGCTTGCAAATGCCTCATTAAATACATTAGTCCTTTGTGGGAATCCTCAGGGAACAGGGACTACTGTGGAACACGAGCTTTGGGAACTGGGGAAGTGCAGGTTTAAATCAGAACTGGGCAGGAAATGCTTTTCTTCCCCTGTAGAATCTGCAAAAATGGAAATACTTCCAAGAGTTTTCAGTACTTCATTTGAATTTAAAGTCAAAATTACAAAGTTTAAAGGAAAAATGGAAGAAAACTCTGCCCTAAAATGTATAATTTCCTACAAAACCTTGGTTTTAACAAAGAAGTAGACTTTTTCCCTGAATGCAACGCTTCAGGCAAGTTTATCTGTCAGGCATCAGGAATTTACAGTATTTTACCAGCTCAGCTTGCTGCTCTGCATTCAGAGAAAGCACCTTTTGTCAGCAGCTGGGGAAGAGCTGAATAAAGAGCACAGAATAAGTGTCATTTAATCACTGGGGAGCTGCCTTTTCTCCCTAGTCCATTGTCAGGGAAAAATGCTGCATTATGGAAAGCTGATTAGGGACAATATGGACTCCAACCGAAACATGGGACACATCCAGAAGGTTTGCTCCAGGGTACCAAGGGTTCAGGAAACATTATTAACCTCAAGTTTTGTCACTTAGCAAATGGGGTTTAGCTCACAGACTGAAAGTATTCAAGCTAAGAGCATCCCGATCCAATTCCAAACGTGGATTCTCTTCCCTGACAGTGTCCAAGGCCAGGTTGGAGCAGCTTGGGACAGTGGAAGGTGACACTGCCATGGCAAGGGTGGCACTGGATGGGTTTTAATGTCCCTTCCAACCCCAAGCAGTCTGGGATTCAGCCTCAGTTGCTCTGTGGTTTTATGTTTATTCATCAGAAGTCTTTAAAGATATTAAATATATAAGATATGCAAATCGCAGGCCTTTATAACAAAATTTCCAAACATTGCTCATCAGTTTACCTTGGTTTTACTACAGGGAAAAAAAATGGAACTATAAATAAGGTGTTAGAGTTAATAATGCCTTATAATTATGCATGACATATATATATATGCATATAAAATATATTATATTAGGTATAATGATCTCCCGCTGGCCAGCAAACATCAAGAGGCAAGAACAGTAAGAACAACCTCCAAGCAGGCTTTAAAATCCTGAGTTTCCTAACAGGTTGGAACAAGGAAAAACATGCCATGACCTTACACAGACAAAGGCTTGTGCTTCTGAGTACCCAGGGACTTAACAAATATCCCAAAAACCACTGGAAGATGAGGCAATAAATTCTGTCCAGTGAGTCTTTATTAAATCCTGATTGCTACCCTTGGAAGAAAAATGAAGTCATTTCCAATCATTACCTCTGAAATGATGAAAATACAGTGCTTCGATGGAATTAGTTTGGAAAAAGAAAAATCCAAGTGTTTTTTGCAGCAGGAAAAACAAAAGCAAATCCCAGGTGTTGCAATAGTAACACCTGAGGCTGTGATGTTTTCGGGTCAGACAAGGTGACAGAGGTCAGAGCAGGGCAGTGCCTCGATGGGAGACCTGCAGGAGAATTCCAAATGCCACAGGAATTCTGATGGAGACTCCCTGAGGGTGACACTCGGCCCTGCGAGCTCCCTGAAGGTGACACCCAGCCCTGGGAGCAGCTGAGGGAGCTCAGGACTCGAGGAGACCATGAAAAACCAAGTCAACAGCGAGGTGAGTGACTCGTGTGGTTTTTCAAAATGCTTCCCAGAGCAGACAGGTCTCAACCGCTTGTGGTTATTCCAAAAAACAAGGAGGGAGTTCTGAACTCGGGGAAATGGAGCGTTTCATTCACAAAACAACTCCAACACACAAAAAATAGCGAAGCAGAGCAAACAAAAAACCACAAAACCTGAGAAATCCTCGGGAAAACCCCTCTGAGAAAGCAGCAGAGAGGAGGAAAACCGCGTCAGGAGCTGGAGACAGAAGGAGTCGCTGCAAGGTGAGCAGGGAGGTGCTGCTCCCTGTCAGGAACTGCTCCTGCCCTGTTCCGATCCCCAAAAAATGCGGAGGAATTCATTCCCTTGTAGGTCACCCTCTGGACTGAGCTCTAGGCACAGCCTGGGGTTTGGATCAAAGGCTCTGTTATCTGCAGCAAAGGAAGTTTCCATGATGTTTTCCATCTCCGCTCTTCAATCAAAACGAGGGAAAGCTTTTTCAAGGAATAAAATCCAGCGACAGATCTGTGCCCTTCAAATCCTTCTTTTGGTGAGTTGCTCACCACCCCACCCTGTACATTTTTCTATATTATCTGGCAGTTTCTGTGGTTTAGCCATGGGATAAGTCTCCCAAACCTATGGATTAGCAGAGGGATGAAAGGCACTGGTAGACAGGAATAAAGACCTGGTTTTCCCTTTGAAGTGAGTGACTGAAGGCTGCCAGCTTGGAAAGAGGAAAAATACCTTTTCCTTGTGTGCCAACACAGCTCCTGTGGATTCTTTCTCATGAGGAGCTCTGCAGGCAGAGTTGCTTATACAGATGTATTATACACTTATATATATGTAAAATTAAAATATATGTGTATACTATGTGATCCTTGTATAAATGGACATCCAGCCCACATCCACATTGCAGCTCTTCCCTGAACACTCCAAAAGGAGATGATGTTATTATTCATATTTCCAGGAATAAATAGATCAAAAAATAAAGAAGTTTAAATAGAGTTAGACGAAGCTACCCTGAAACAAGATACAAAATCCATGAGACCTTGCTAGGCTTTAGTAAAACCTTCCACACTTCCCAAGCCTTTTCTCTGTGTCAGCTGCTCTATTTTATTTTGCAATAAGAGATTTTAGCAGACCAGTTTTGCAGGAGAAGCACAGGAATGGTGTCTCCATGAAAGCACAACACACAGCAGGGACACAGGCAGCTCTGGCAGTGAAAAGACAGGAGTTCTTTTCCCTGTTTTTGCCCTCTGTGAAGACATTTCCACTGGATATTCTCCTTTATGCCAGAATCTGCCTCTGCATGTGACTTTGGCACAAAATTCCAGCCTGGGAGTTCCTCTGGGAACAGGAGAGAAAGAGAACAGAATGGAAATCACTTGATAAATTGTGTGTTATTGATCAAAAGCCACTGAAATTCAATGCCAGTCTCCACACTGACCCAGCAGATTCTGGGTCAGGCTCACCTTGTAAGCCCACACTTAATTCTAGGGTTGGAATTTGGAGTGCCCATATTTTCAAAAGGAAAATGCCAAATTTCTCCCAATCCAAACCTTTCCAGGGTTCTGTGTCTCCAGGCACATTATGGATTTTAAACTTCTACGTGATCAAAGCTGAGACCAGAACCAGCAAGGAAAACACATATTTATTTCCAAATGGAAAAAGCATGAACTAATCCTGGAATGCCTTTGCCATGAGAAGAGAAATCTGGAAATTTGCTTGAGCCCTGGATTATCAGCAGCTCCCAGGGCTCCACTTTAAACCCATTTTTGCTGGAGTTTAAAGCCAGGCCTGCCTTGCACAGGGCAGAGCTCTCTCTGGGCCATCAGGGGCATCTCTACAGCACTTTTCACTCACAGTCCTTCAGCCACAAACAAAGCAATGAATGATTAACTTGTTGGAAAATTCAAACCATATTTCTCCTGAGCAGGATGGTGCTTTCTGTGATTGTTTTTTTCTTTATTTCTGAAAAAAATAGAAATAAAACATAACACAATCCCCACCATTGCCTCAGCACTACACTGAAAAGAATGAAAATTGCCAAAATATTCTGTGTGTTGCACAGAAATGGAGGAGTAAGGTGGTGATTACTGGAGGCCATAAAGATTCACTAATTTACACCTACAGCAAATGTGGCCCAATCACAGCAAACAGTGTTAAAGACAAGAATTACATGAATAAAATCAATTTAAATAAATTACCACTGTTCATGTACAAAATACCCAGTGACTGGGTCACATTCCTAGAAATCATGCTGCTCATCCCACAGGAAAAGTTATTCCCTCCAGCTATGAGCCCAGCAGTCACACACTGAATTATCACAATTATTACGTTGCTCATTTGTTACAATTTTCATTAAAAGCGATCCGATTTTTAGCCTCTAGTTTGCAAATGAATCCTTACAATTTTCCACTTTAAAATTCCTGGGATCAAATTAGAATTTGAATCTTCTCATGCTGCTGTCACAGAAATAGCAAATATAGACTTTGACAAAATTAAAGTTTGCCAATAGTTTCATGCACAGACTGAACAATATCGGAATCACTTCTCAATCCCAGCAACCTCTCACAGTACTACATGGGAGCTAAAAAGGACAAAAAAACCCAAAAAACTTTCCCATATTGAGGCAGGAGAGCAAAATCTGCTTCCCACCCCTCCGAACTGCACAGTCCAGAGGCCACTGTGAGATGGGTAAAGCAAAATGAAAGATAAAGATATAAATAAACCTAGGGAATGGCTGGAGATGTTTAGCCCAGTTTATGGAGCAGGTCTGCAAATCCATCACAGCACAACCCTAAAAAATTCTGTGTATAACCAAAATATGGCCAAAAGTGCCCCTGAAAGTAAAACCAGCCAGGGATGGACTTGAGTGGCTCACCTGCTGTCCAGATTTTTCCATTAGGAAGCAGCTAAAATCCAGGATAACCCTACTGGAAGCTGAATCAGTTTATACTTTCTGGGTTTTTCTGAGTACTCAAGAATCCCCTCTGCATTTTCACCTTTGAGGAAGAAACTACTGAAAACTAAATAGCAAATAGAGCTGTTTCAAAGCTTAAAAATGAGGACAAGCTGCTGTGCAGAAAGTAAATAATTTAGAATAGATTCAAACAATTAGGATTAACCATCTTTGCTTTTATTCTTTCTTTAAAAAAAGGAATGTTTGATTATTCTGGGCTGTGTTTTGGAAACCATTTCTACCTTGTTTTTCTTGGGAAAACAATTTCACGCTACAAAAAAGGCATTGAGCGATGAAAAGCATTTGTTTCTTTCTTGTTCTTAAGTAAAACCAGCAATGTTGAACAGGTCAGATATAATAAATACAGCTATTTCAAGGCAAAGAAAAATGTTTTCCTGGCCTAACTTTGAGTGACAAGAGAAAATTTTTCCCAGCTTGCAACTCCGCTTTATTAAAAGTGCTCAATTTTCTTTAATTGGATATATATGGATATGTTATATTGGGCCGCTTTGTTGCGTTTTTCGAATTAATCCTCCACCACTGAAGCAACATTTTCAAGTGAGTGGATGTTCTAGACACCTTTAAAAGTTCTGCTCTGTGGCAGCCACAGGCTCCTAGCCCATATTTTTGAATTTGGGATACTTGGATTACCCCGGCAGGAAGGCGATAGGCCTTGAATGGAGCTTTTTGTTCAGCCCTCTAATCGCTTCCAGCACTTGCTGCAGCCCACAAGATCCACACCAAATTTAGTCAGACGCGAAGGATTTCTCTGCAGATCCACTCAGCTCCACCAGTTTAACGTTTCGGCTTCTTGAGGGCGAGGAGGAGACAGTGAGGCAGCTTAAAAGTTAATAATTGAGGCTAGGAACCTCCCCAAGTCCTGGGAATTTCCTGTTTGAATTTAAAAAAATAAGAATCACCCATCCTTAGCTGTCTCCAGCCCCATATCCCGGGAATGAGGGCTGCTAGGAGACAGGCATAGAAATACAACTCTTTTTAAGTGCTGTTTGCCATGTACTAATCCTGGAGCTCAAATCCTCTGTGTTTCCCCACGAAGACACTAAAACATTTCACTCAACTCCAAGCAACTCCTCTCTTCCCCATTTGTCTCAGATTTGTTACCAAGAGTTTCAACTTAATAGAAGTTGCTGGTAGGCAATTTGTACTCTTGCATTAAATTATTGTGGTTTAAACCCACTCGGTTTGATCTTGTCACACTAATCCTCTCCCACACACAACTTGCACAAAGGGAATTATTTCTGTTCCCCAGAACGATTTCCCAGTTGGGGAAGGGTGGAGGAAGATCCCCCAGCCAGAGCCTTGCCTGGTGCTGAAGGTGCAGGATGGACAATCCAGGAGGGAATCTCCTGCTGGGATTTTCCTTCCCCACTCTCCAGAGGGCTGGAGATTTTGGAAGAAGCTGTCCCTGGGCTGGGCAATGGCTGGTGGGAGGATGAGGAGAGGTAGCACAGGGCCTGCCGGGAGCCCACGAGAACCACACCGAATTCCAGCCCCGAATTCCAGCCCCGCGCTCCTCATTTGGAAGCAATTGCCCCGTGCAATCCGTCAGGAGGGGCCACAGAAGATAGCTTTGTGAAGTGGAAAAAAATGAGTTCTTAATTTATATATGACAATTAAACCAAATTGGATTGATTTTTTTTTTCTTTTNTAAAATGAACTGTAAGTCAGAAGATCTGCCAAGGCTCCCTTCCCTAATTAAACACATAACTTGTATTAAAAACCTTTTTATTCCAGCTGCTGAGAGCCTGTGGAATTGTGGAGCTGTATAGTTTGTGGGAAACATTGTGTTCCTTCTTGGATTCTTCAGCTTTCAGAAAAGACAGCATGTGAAAACTTTCCATAAATACAAACTGGGTTTTCTAATTAAACTACTGTCACTTCTATAGAATAAGCGAGAAACCAAATGAAAGCTTAGACAAATATTTTTAAAGTTAAAGTAACCAGCTTCAAATGAAATACACGACTTCTCACTGCAGCCATACCTTTAGTAACTCAAGCGGCAGTTTTTTAAAATAAGTAATAAAATATCCCTGATTTAGACAAGGCATTGCCACCAAGAGACTGCAAAACACCAAGGATGTGGGTAATAAAAGAGAGAAAACTCTGCTTTAGAGGGAAATTCCTTCTCTAGCTCAGAGTTCAGAGCAAGATACAGACATTTCTTACAAAAAACTACTTTTTGCCCTCCAATTTAAGAGTTTATTTATCAGTGTTGATTATTAGAGAAGAGACACAAGGAGAGTTTGATCTTTAACCCCCTCCCTACTACTGGAAGTGCACAATATGGAATATTTTCTACTTGCCCAAGGAACTGAAGTGTTCCCTCTGCAGCATTTCTTGGTTTATGGCTCTCAGATTGGCTCTGCAGGTATTACATGCTCAGAGCTCTCCAGCTTAGAAAAACAGAACAACTGAGAAATAGCAAAGGCCTAATCTCATGGAAATAACCCTGTTTTGGAGAAATCCCAGTGTTCCCAGCCCTCAAGTAGCCAATTTGGGGTACATTTGTAAGGCCCTGCTGGGGTCAGGCTGACTCACACTTACATCACCTCAATCCAAGCATCCCCAGTCAGGCTCTGTCAGACATCTCCTTTGGAATTCTGCCTGATCCATTCACTGCCTTGTGCAGAAAATCCTTCCCACCTAGCTGGGATCCCAGTAAACTGAAGGATCGGGAAGCCAATGGCTCCTAGAGTCCCTCAAAAGAGCCCATTTCCTCCTTTCACCTCAACCCTGCTACATTTTATCTCTGCAGGGTATCTTACACCGAATCCCAACCTGAATAACCTGGTTCCAGCTCCAGGAGTTCAGTGCCTCAGCCTGGGAGGATCCTGTTTCCCAGGTGGGGTGTCCTGGCCATCCATCACCAGAGCCACGCTGGACAGTGCCATTCCCACTTCCACAGCCACCCAATCCACAGGGAAGAGCAGGTTTTTAGCAGGGAATTGGCTCTGGCACTCCCCGATGTGGATCCGGGTGTCTGCCACTGTCCCAGAGCTATCCAGAGGGGTTTTCACCTCTTTTCCATGCCAGCTGAAGCTCTGAACGCCCCATTGTGCGGCAATGCTCACACCTCTGCCAAGGACGCTAATGGGAAATGGGCTCTTCGTTCCCATTAACACCTCCTGGGTTTGTCCTGGAAGGGCCTTGGCACCTCTGCTTTCTCAAACCCACTGTGGCCTTAGCCTGACAGCAGCAAGAAGGTGGCTGTGAGGAGCTCCAGGGGACATCAGCCTTTGGAGACCTGACCTGTTCTCTTGACCACAGCTAGGGAGTAAAAATGACATTATGGCTTTTCTGAGTCCAGCAGGAAATTCCCCAAAGTGTCTCCCAGCTCATCTCCTATGCACATCTCCCTGCACAAGAGCTGGGAAGATCCTTCCCATCTTTCCACACTCATCACTACACGACCTGAACCCTTCATCAGAGCAGATTCCCTGTGGATTTCTCACAGCCTCAAGGGTTTGTAGCGAAGCCTGCTGGAAATCCCTGGAGCACGAGCTGCTGTAACCACTCTGCAAACCTCAATATTTGTTTTAAAGACATCTCCCGAGGTGAAAAATGGCTCTACTTCATTGTTAAAAGACAGTGTCGCAGGCAGTTAATCTCCACCATTTATTTTAGATCATCCAAACCAAAATATTGATACATCTGGACAAACTCAGTGCAAGGAAAAGAGCACATTCCCAAAGCATTCATGAACACAAGCAACAGATCATAAATTGTAACTCTCCAGAAATGACCACAATTAAGGAATCTGCCCAGGGAGGAGCTAGGCAGCCACTCGGGCTGGATTCAGCCTGTTGATTGAAATTCACAAGGTTAAATTAAAAATATCATCAGCTTGTTGGATTGGCCTCTCCTGAGTCGCAGAGTTAAGACAGTCTAAGCTACAATAAACCTCCCAGTATTTATTCAATCGTTGTGCCCAAGAGACTCCCACAAACTCAGGAAAAACCATTTAAATGTCTCCCTCAGACTGAGTTCAGCATTGCACATCCACAGGAGGCTCCTGCTGGGATTCAGTGGCAGGGAAATTCAGGATGAGTCCATGCAGGGGCTCAGCTTGGGTTATTCCAACCCCTTTGCTGCTCAGGGTGAAAAGGGGATTTGTGCCAATCCTTCCTGAAGGAAATTCGTGCTACAAGGCACAGAACTGCCAGGTGTGCACTCAGAGTCATGTAAGATTATTAACTCTTCTTTTAAAACAAGAAATATCTTAGAGATAATTTTAAAAATGCAAACCAAACAAAAAAAAAACCCCACAACAAAAAAACCCAAAAAAACAACAAAAAGACCTGCAAAACTAGAAAGATTTTTTAAAAATCCTCCAACACCTCCAAATTTTTCTCTCCTGTATCTTCAGTAAATTCATGCAATTAAATGACTGTGAGATTCCTGACTCTGAAAGCAAAGCAGGATCAGGGGAGGAAGTGATCACCCAGAGTAAAACAATGGCTGCACCTGAGCACTACCACGATTTTAAAACATCAGAGAGAGGGAAGAAGAGATTTCTGGGCAGAAACCTCCAGCTGAGCTGCAATGTCTCCTGCCTGGCAAAGACAACCCCACAAGAAGCACGACATTTGAATTTATCCTCTCTGCACCTCTAAATTACATTAATGGAAACCATGACCTTGACATTTCCATTACAGTGCTCTTTTAAAAGGGAACACAAAATCAGGAATTCATCCAGTTTATTTTTAGGAAAATACTTCTCTGCCATCAGTAATAAGATCTCACTGCTGTCTGACCTCAAAAGAAACCTAAACAACGATTTTTGTACCACTGTGCAAACTATAAAAAAATCAAGTAGCATTCCTTCCTATCATGCTTTGTTTTACCATAAAGATGTACTTTCCTGGCATAAAAAAATAACCCTGAATGTTTAACATTCCCTTTAAACTGTCTACAGCAAGTCACTCAACCTGAACATGAAAACTGGGCATTAACTGACTTTATCCATCTTCCTTTCTTTATAAATGAAAAGAAGCAACCTGTGAGTGAGGAAAAGCCCATGATGCTGAACATGACAAATTCAGATTTTGTGACTGCTGGCTCACACAAAGCTGTGTGTGTTACACAGACCTTATCTGTAATTAATATCAGCTCTGCATTTGGTTATGCTTATTGACACAAACAGCCTCCAAGCAAGCCAGAGGTAATGGTTAATAATTAAATACAAGCATCTGGAACACCAAATTGATAGGAACAAAATGACATTATTATACATTGAAAACTCAATTTGAATAATGGAAAGAAAAATTCTCTGTCTGAAAGCGTCAAATTGTTTTATTCAAAGAAAGAGAGGCATATGCAAGACATTCTGTGGATTTCATCACTCTTTCCACTTGTTTTTAAATTGAAAAAAGTTAGGAAAAGCACAAGTAGTAACCCTACTACCAATTTCAATACTATTTGTAGCAATATTAGGGTAAAATGTTCAAAACAATGTCATTCCTTTCATTTGAAGCACCATTTTAAAAGGCTGTATTTAAAAACTCTTAGATTATTTTTTTCCTATTGCCACAGCACCAGCAAAAGCCGCAGTGTGTAACATTTAATATAATTTAATTTATCTACATCTTCCTATAGACATGCAGAGAACTGCAGCATTTCTATCCCTTAGAGCTTCCCAGTTCAAGTCCTTTGGAAAAAGTACTGGGAGAATCACTGCAGAGGCACATGGCCTGATTTTTCATGGGAAGCCATTTGAATTCCATGTGCTCACGAGTTTTTTCCACAGCCCTGTGCTCCTGACAGAGCAGATCAGCTCCGTGAGCTCCTTGGGAACGAATCAAGTTATGAATCAACGTAACAAATTACAACTGTCCAGGGAGCTGCATGGATCTTATCACTGCGAAATAATGCTTGGAATGTGCCTCATCCCAGTGCCCACACGGCTGGGCAGGGAGCACAGGGCAAGCGAAGACAAACAGGGCTTTGGCCTGGGCACTCACTGGAATGAAATCAGATTTATCCTCAGGAATTACTGGAGCTGCTCGCAGCTTTCAGGCAGCAAATAAAGGAAAGGCAAATCCATAGGCTGCTGGAGTGAGACTAATGATGATCTATGGCTGACACGGAAAGTGCTGAACTGGGCAGTGTGTTGGGAAATCGTGCCTGGAGTGTGGGCACTGCCTCTGCAGCCAGGAGCCTCCATTGCTGGAGCTGCTGCTCACAAGAATTTCTTTTGTTGCCTAGACTGTGTTGTTTGGCCAAATCCCCTCTCAGCTTCTTCAGAGGGAAGAGTCCAAGGCTCAGCCATCATTCAGAGGCCATTGGGTTTCAGCTCCTGTTTAAAAACTGTGATCTCATCAGGCAATCCTTGGATTTATTGCTCTGACAGCAGCACTGCAGTCAGGCAGTGGCAGAAGAAAAGAACAGATCTCAGGGCCATGATACAAACACAGAAAAAAAAAAGAAAAAAAAAGAAAAAAAAAAAAGGAAAAGAAAATAAAAATCAATCAGTGCTGATGTTTGTGTTCTTGCTGAGTTATCCAGAATATCCACTGCTTTCTTCTGGAAAATAAACAGCAGAGGAAAAAGCTGTGGTGGGCAGGAGTTGTGACAAACTCTGCTGCATAATCCAGAGGATCACTTCAGTGACCAGGCAGAGAAATGGGTCTGCAGCCAATGATTTCCCACTCCAAGCAGAGAAAAGCCTCAGTTATCCTACAGATATGGTCTCCAACAGCAGAGCCAACAAAGCAGGACAAATATGGAGAAGTGAGGAAAATCCTCACCTTTTTTCTACCTACCTGAATCAAGTTACATGTCTGTTTTCCTTGATCAAATTCAATTATTTAAAAATATTTAATTTAATCTAAAAGCAGTTCACCCCAAGTCCCCCAAATGCAGCACTGAGCAAGAACTTGGGAGAGGAAGTGTGGAATCTCAGAGCTGCTGGATACCTGGATACTGTGAGCATTCAGTGGCATCCAGGTTTCCCCTCTCGTGGGCTTACAGCTGTGCAATGTGTGGATATCAGTCCAGAGTCCACATGTTTCAGACAGATTTATAAGGTAAAATGCCATGTCAGCCAGCAAAAAGAAAACAGGCTTATTTGTTCATTTTAACACCAACTTGAAGGAATCACAGCTTTTCCAAAAAGTGGCTGTGTGGAAACAGAACAAACTGCAGATTTTCTCACAAAAACC
Organism: Grantiella picta; assembly: GCA_013397955.1. NCBI lineage: Eukaryota > Metazoa > Chordata > Aves > Passeriformes > Meliphagidae > Grantiella > Grantiella picta. The sequence continues at coordinate 326,029 of VZRM01007356.1, forward strand.
CAAAGGCTTCCAGCATGGAGGTTTTCAGTGAAGTGTCTTATCAGAGAATAGGGTGAGTTGGAAGGGACTCACCAGGATCAGAGTCCAACTCCTGTCCCTGCACGGGACACCCCAAGAATCCCATCCTGTGTCCCTGAGCAGAGAACATCACAGCACAGAGGAATCACAGCTAGGAGTCACAAGTCTGCATTAAATCATGTCCCAAATGAAACATGTCAAGATTTTTAAAAAGGAGAAAATATCCACAGGGGCCTGAGCCAATCTGCTCTGCAAAGGCCAGTGGAATCCATGCTCCAGTTCCTGAGGGAAATGGGTGACCTGGTCACTGGGACTTCACTACAACAGATCCCTGCAGAAACCTTAATCACACAGTGTGAGACTCACGGAGGCTGTTTGATTTTTGTTGTTGTCGTTCGTTTTTAATCACAACCCAGAGAGCATTCAAAAGCTGCCACCTCCAATCCATTCCCAGGAAAACACATTTGCTGTTCCTGCACTTCTCTCTTCCCGGCACGTGAGGGGACAGTGACCTAAACACCATCGCATGGCCATCGCTGATTAGCAGCAGCCAGGGGCAAAACTGCAGCTCCAACTGTTCTAATTACAAGACAAAAAGCCCACCAGCAGCAGAACCACCATGTTAAAGCCACGCTCTGCTCCCTCCCCGAGCAGCCCCAACAATGGTCCCATTGTTCCTGAGCCTCATCTCTGCCCAGGGCCACCCACATCTTCCCTACTCCAGGGAGAAGTCAGAATCTTCCAGCTCAACAGCCAGCCGGGGAGAGGAGAAAGCATCTTGTTCATTTTTCTTGGATAAGAGGAGAGCTCAGCCTTTGCCTCCAAGCCAAGGCCCTGAAAGGAAGCGAAGGAGTTTGAAGTTTTGAGGATGGACAAGGCTCCGACGCTCAGAATTTTGTATCACACGAGATTGATTTGCTCCAAGTACAAGAGGCCTCGGGTGAAAACGATCGCTCACAGCCCCGTGGCCGGGAGCCAGCAGGAGGCTGAAACACAAAGGAGGCATCGTGCTTGCCTCGAGATGTCAGGAGCTTTTGATAAATTCAGCTTCATTCTGGTAAATGAAAAATTCCTGCGATCTATCCTTCATGTTAACATGTGCAGTAATATTTCAAATTTATATGAATTACACAGAAAAGAGTACCAAAAAAAAAAAAAAAGTCAGTCATTCCCCCCTTCTTTTTAAGTTTAAAATGTTTTATTTCTTTTTGCCAGGCCTGCTATAAGAAAGGAAAACTAAATGCAGCAGCCCTAAAAATGCTGGAGAGGAAAACAATAAAAATAATGTTTCATGCCAGATAAAGTCCAAATAAGCTCTGTCCAAAATCTGGGTATACAGCACCAAATGTCTGCTGTGAGCAGGGGAACAGAGCAGACCCTAGGAAATTTTAAGCCTTTCCAGGATTCACCTACAGACCAAAAGAGGTTGTGGAAATAAGATTTGCCAGATGTCCCAATATAAATCAGGATTTTTAATATTCCTCCTGACGTCCCATTAACCTCACCAAGATTTCCTCACATGCCATGTGGCAAACTTGTCATAAAACTCAGAGACACATGGGCAGAGGAGGACAGGGGAGAAGCCTGAATTTGACTCCTGCAGTTTTCCAGGCCTGGGAGAGAGGAAGGAGAACAAGGAGACAAAGAAAACCAGGTTGGATGTAAAATAAAGACAGAAAGAATGAATGCAGCCCAGATGGATGAGGGTGCTCCAGGAGAAAAGCTCAGGACTCAGAGCTTGCCTAGAGAGGAAGGAAAAAAAGGATATTCTTTATCATACCCACCTCAAGATAAACTTTCTGTAGCCTAAAATAAACCCTCCTGTTGGAGTGCATTCAAACACACCACAAATTAGTGTTCTGATAGTCTCGTGTGGAAGGGACACAGCCTTGTCCTGCATGTGAGCTTGCTGCTATCAAGCAAATTAAATTTTCCTTATGCTAAAAAAATATCCCCTGCCATCTAATCAGTAAGCACTTGGCCCTCAGAAGAAAGCTTTCATTTTTTTCTTTCTTTTTTTAATGAGTATATTTACAACAGGTAATAGGGAAACTTAACCAGCCCTTCGAAAGTATTTAGGTATGAAGAGGTGCATGGAGTCACTGCTCTCTCCATCCCCAGCAGCAATGGGATATTTCAAGGAGCTGAAAGGGATACAGTTTATCATGTCCACAGAACACCTGCCTCCACTTAACCCTTTGGGGACTTTCTGCTTCAGCTGCTTTTTTCAATGGGGTGAGGAGATCAACAGGGCTCTAAATTCTTCAGGAACTGTTTTCCCCCTGCCTCTTTTCAACAATATCTTACCAGACAGTCTTTCAGCACAGGGTCTCCATCCTTATGGTTTTCCAAAAGGCTCCAACTGAGGGATCACAGAAAGTCAGCACAAGGCAGTTTTGTTTCTGCCAAGTGTTTGAGCTCAGATCTCCCCGTTCATGGTGTCAATCACTTGGCTGCGTTGGGTCAAGAGTTACTCCCAGATCCAGATGCAATCCAGGTTTTTACAGGGATTGTCTCCTTGTCCTGCTCCTGAGCCTCCATGCTCCCCACACTGCTCTGTATCCAGGCACAGATATACAAAATTCTGACAATTCATCCTTATCTCTAGATGTCTGTAAAATTTATAGCAGAATTCTTTGGGTACTTTTGCATTTTAAAACTGTTCAAAAGCAAAGTGTTTAATGAGAAAAAAACATCACAAAGGAAAATTAGCTTGGGGCTTCATTCATATGAAAGCCAAATATTTTGGTTTTTATTGGGAGGTTCATGTAAAATAGTCAAAGTAAATGAACAAGCAAGAAGCTGACAGCAGAAATCAGGTCCTCTGCCTTTGCTGTTTGCACAGAGCACCACAATACCAGAGGTGTTTTAAAGAGAAATAAAGATTACATTTACCCCAATCAAAACTTGGAAGATTCTCTTCCAAAGAAAACTCAAGTTAAGATTAACTCAGCAGCATTCTCTCAGCACACAAGTGTAAGTGTGCCCTATTTATTTACACACTTTATTCTGAAACATATTGAATGTTTTTAGTTGCAAGCAGCAAAGCTCCTTTCGCCCAGCCTTGTTTAAATAAAACCAGTATTGTTACAGATTATTTTAATTTTTCAAGCCTAAATGCAGTGTAGTTGGAATTGGAAGGATATTTGTCTTTTGGAGCCGAGCACTACAGAAATCTGGCATCAAAAGTACAATAGAAAACAGAGTTTGGTGGGAAGTTCAGCTGCTTCACTCCCCTGCTCTGAATAGAGCAGAAAACTTCTATTAATTCCCTGCTGTTGCAGCCAGGGCAGGTCAATTCCCTCAGCACCAGCCTGGAGACTCTTCCAGCAGCTCAGAATTAACCCTCTTCATGCTGCTCACAAAGTCCCCGAGCAGCACTGCCAGCCAGCAATGCGGCTTTCCGAAACTAAATTCCAAACTCTGGAATATAGGCAGGCCAATTATTCCAAAATCCGGGCTAATCTGCAGCTTCTCAGGCCCTGAGATCTGGCCATTATCAGCACGTGCAGTGACAGGGACAAAGTGTGGGAAGTTGTGGCAGAAAAACACAACCTGGATTTCCACTCTGTGCTGGCAGGGGAGGAGCAGCTGAAAACTACTTGGAAATAATTCATTGCAGACCGAGGCGTGTAAAACATGAAGTGTTCAAAACAGGGACTTTTAACCCAAAATACATGAAAAAACTGCTTCAGGCAGACCCAATGGAAAAGTATTTTATAAACACCAGCTCAGTTCTAACGTAACATTTTTTGCCATGTTGGACTTAAAAGCTGAATCAAGTACGTGGCATTTTAACAGCGTCAGGAGGAGGTACTTGCTAGAAGTACTGCAATAAATATGTTACTGTAAATTCAAGGTTTTTCAACTAAAAATCAGATTTGTGAATGAAAAAAAAAAAAAGGCAATAACTAAACGAGTGAATGGGGATTTCCTAACTGGAGTTTGAACTCACCCTGGAAGGGAAGAGTTGAGCTCCTTCTCCCCTGCAGAGTTTGGAGTAAGGGGAGAGCAGGAGGAGGCAGTTTTACCAGGAGGCAAAAACATTTTTTCCTCCTCCTCACCTGTACCCACCACTGCCCAGGCTGGCAAACCTCTGCACATTGCTGAGTTAACAGGTGTCAGCAACAACAAAGTTACAAATTAAAAAATAATATATAAATTTACAAATTGAAAAATCACAAAGTTATTTTACCTGTCTGGGTATCCATTTCCCAGCTCTGCAATGGGAATAGAACTTTTTGCCTGCCTAAGGAGGAACATAATGAGGAAAATATTGTCAAGGATCGTAAGGTTTTGGGGTATTTACAGTGGTAAGAATTGTGTGAGGACCAGAGAATGGGAAAAATAGTGTTTTAGCCAAAAATCAGTGTGGAAATCAGTCCACAGTGCTTTGAGGTTCAGTTCAGCAGCAATATTTAATAAAATGGATGGTTACTAAGCCATCTTCATCCTCCTTGTGGTGTCAGCAATCAAATATCTGCACAGAGAGAGATCTGCCCTTGAACAACACCTCCTTTCTGGGCTGAAACTCTGAGCAACACCTCATTTGGCTCATTTGGGGAAAATCATGGCATCCCAGTGCTCAGAGATGCAGAGCTTTTGGCTTCCCAAGTGCCAGCCAGGGGAATTCACCCACAGAACCTCAGGAAAATTTGAAATTAATCTGCTTTCTCCCTCTCCTTCATGCTCAGCGAAGACGACACTCCAAGCACATGTCTAATACCCAAATGTGTCTTTCCAATGGAAAAAAACCACATTTAGAAATTCTCAGCTGGCGGTGGGAAAGAATTCATGTTCAGGAGAGGATCCAAAAGGGTGGCCACAAATGTGCCCTGTGGATTTTGGGCAAGGCAGAAAGAAGAAGGGTCCAGGCTGTCTCCCTTTCTGTGCAGCTGCCCCTTGCTGTGCAAGGACTGAAGAAGTGTCTTCCCACTTACCACAGAAAGAAGTAGGAAAGTGTCAGCAGTGCCAAAGCTCAGAGGATGACAAAGAAACCAACAAAAACTAACAAAACCAAAAAAGATTTAAAAAAAAATTTTAAAAAATCAGCTGCTCTTTTCCCACTATTTTCCCAAACAATTCTAGGAACACAAATATGGGTTTATAGATTTAAGCAATTTTTTCTTGATGGGAGAAAAATAAAAGAGGTCTGCAACACCAGGAAGTTTTATAAGCTGCAACAAAAGCTGTTTATTAAGAGGAAAGCTTGAACTACCTAAGAGCAGATTTTTCTGCCAAGAGGCCAAGTGGCTGCCACGTGCCAGCAGGAGGAATTCACAGATCCGTGAGGAACTCGCTCCATTGTTTAAGCAACTGATTTGCTGAGATATGGGCACTGGAAAAGCCAAAGGGCCTGAAACTTCCCTCCAGTGTGGTGGCTGCATCCAGGCACAGGCATCCCACCAAGGCTTATTCTATTAACTACAGATGGCAGGGAAATGAGGGAGGAAAAACACAATATGCCACAGTTCTTTCCCACAGAGACTGAGCAATATCAGGGGATCACACTGTGTTATTTAAATCTAGGAGACTAAAAATACAGCTCTTTATTGCTCTGGAATGTGAAGCCTAAGAGCAGTTACACAACTGGAGGTAACAAAGCTAAGGATGTCCCACAGCTCCTTCCCGTGCCCTGGATTTGGTGTGCATTATGTTCCTGCAGACCTTTTTCCCTTAGTAAAACAAACAAACAAACAGGCAAGCACATGCTACTAATTTTATTTACATTGCACATTATCGACCAAATCTATATTTGGGGTTCTTTCCAGACCACCAAGGCTCTCCTTACAGGGACTTTGCACTAAGCAGAGAAACAAAAAAAGCCCAGAAAAATCTTGTAATTTCAGTATTAATGACATTGATGCAGGTTAAGAATCTGTTTATGAAAATCCAGGGGGGGGAAAGACACATTCCGATCTTAAAAGGGGAATGTCTATTATCCATATATTAAAAAATACTAAGGCAGCAGACTTAGATCACCATGTAGTAACACCAATTTGGTCCTCTCACTCATCCCCTCCTCCAGCTGAGGAAACCTGGGAATCTGCACTGACATTTAAACCCTCAGGGACCCCAGAAACAGGAGAGACATCCAAAGGGCTGATCCAGGGTGAGCTCAAAGCCTCCCTTTGACTTCCCAAGTGCTGCACCAACCTGTGCATCCAAGCAGAACTTGTTGCCAGGAATATAATCCCCCTAGCTCTGCCCTGTCCAATTTAAACATCTCCACACTGCAGCTTCAATAACCTCCCTTGCACGATTATTAACTCCCTGAGATTTTACTCTTAGGAAACTCTGGAATTTAGCTGAGGTTTCCTTGTCTGCATTGGCTCCCTCCTATTTCCAGTCATGCCTTCCTCTAAATAACAGCCCTGTCCCTGCTGCTGACACAAAGATGTGCACAGAACATCATCCTCTTAACTGCAACAGGAATAAAGCAAGGAATCGATTTTGAGCTTGTTCCTCCAAGGTTTCACCCTAATTTATTGAAAACTCTTCCAGCATTGCCTTTCCCCTGCTGTATAGGAAAAGGGCAGTGACGGACCCTGACCTCGCTGCTCTTGTACCTTCATTTTCACAGTCCTTTCAGCCCAACGTCAGAAATCAGGTCTGGGGGATGTTTTTATGAACAAGGATCTATTTATTGCTGCCTAAATCCCTTTCCCTTCCTTTGTGACAGAACCATATAGAAGGGAAAACAGGCAGAGGTTGGATTGCAAGGCGGAGGTTGGACTAGGTGACCCCAAGTCCCCTGGAGCAGCATTACAAGGATTCCACAATTTATAAAATTCAGGCATTCTGCATCCTGGAAAACAGCAGGATTCTGGCACAACTGACTGACACCATTACACAAACCTCCTTACCTAAAGGCTGATTAATAAATATTAAAAGGCTGAGTTGGATCTTTCCAGAACAGCAGCAGACTTCATAAACAGGGTGATGTCAGATGGAGATTACTGGGGGAAAAAAAAACCTGCTGGGGTTTGCAATGGGAGGGAGAAAAGCTAAACACAGCCTCAGACTCCTGAGATTACAGGTCAGCCCACTGGAATAAAAAATTGAGTATTAAAAAAGGGGTGGGCAGTATGTGTCTACATGTATTTTGGGGGGAAGGAGGAAGGAGAAAGGGGAAAGAAATACTCGTCATTTGAGCAGGGCATGCCTTTTTTTCTTGGCAATCTCTGCCTTCTCTTTTCAACAGACACATCCTTTGGGGCCTAAATTGTGAGTGAGACACATGTCCAGAGAGAAACAGACCTCTGTTTTCTGTAGAACAACAGACTACTTATTTTTCAGTACAGACAACCCCTCCTATCTGGTATTTAACTTATATGTAAACTAGTCCCAGCAGAGCTACCCCTCTTAATGGCTCACACAACCTTGGAAAACAGATTTTTTTTTTTTCTGCTCTTGGCCTGGACTCATCACTGATGCACTAACTCAAAACGACAGTGAACCCAAGTCTATTCAGTTTTGTGGGCTGGTGTCGAGTGATGAGACTTCTTGGCAGACTTTAACTACTTGGGAAGGCAGAAGTGAATCAAAGACCATTACACAGATACAGCAAAAACATTAGAGAGATTCTGACAGACTCAATCCTTTCAGAATGTTTGATGTTCTGCTGTTCTCGAGTGACTCATATGATTAATAAACTAGATATATTTGTCATCTCCTTGGACAGAACCAGAAATGTACTTTGCTAGGAGCAAAAACAAATAGGCTTTGCAAGAAACACCACAGGTGAATGAATACCACCCACAGCAGCAGGGATGTGCACTGCAGAAACACCCTTTTTTATGGGAATTCCCAGGAGCAAGGACAGAGGGAGATTTCAGGATCATGTGGTAGAGTTTAGGTCTGAGTCATGTTTGCTGGCTGTGAGTGTTCATATCAAAAAGTATTTTATACTCCATCAGGTCTTAAGTGAGAGACAATTTCAGCGTGATACCCTTATTGCTTTAATTAAGGTGTATATTCATAAAGGTCTGAATAAACAGGCGAGGGAGATATTCATAAAGATTAAATGGAACCTGTAGTTTTTCTAGGATCGCTTTAGAGTCACCAAGATAACCAGGGTAAAGCAGATGGATTGGACAGATTCCTCTTGCCAAGTCCCATCCCAAATTGTGTCCTAACAGATGTAAATCTAATTTCTTGTTAAATCACAGCCCTCAGAGCCTCCCAAGACTGTGAAGGGCTTTAGTCTCCTCACCCTGGCAAGTTTTCACTCTCCTATCTACATTAAGCTTATTCTGCTTTAAGTTAAGCCAAGTATCTTTTGTCTTAGCAATCACTGCCACTGGGAATAACTGGCAATGCCCTGTAACAGCTGATGTACTAACAACTCCCAAAATATCCCTCTTTTTCCTTTTTCCCTCCTTTTTGGTGCTGCAGCCACAGCTTACCCACCCTTATTGGTGATGTTTTCTTCTTTCTACCATTCTTGCTGTTCTCCCTGGACTTTCTCCAGCTGGTCCATGCCTTTCCCCAGAGCCACTTCCCAAAACTTCAGTTTTCCTGCTGCTGAGGTCTCCGCCATGCTGAGCAGAGGGACAGAGCCTTCTTGTGCCCTGCTGGTTGTGCTGCTGTCGGCACAGCCAAGCACAACGTTTGCCTTCTCCTCAGCCTGCAGCTCTTGGCTCAGCTCCCTTCCCCTTCCCGTCCCTCGACAGCTCCCAGGTCCTTTCAGAAGGGCTGCAGCCCAGCCAGCTCCTGCCCTGTCATTTACACAGGTGACTTCTGCAGGAGTTTCATGTATTGCACTCATTCCACCTCATCGTATTTCTTCTATTTCTCCAGATTAGCAAGATCATTCCAGAATTTGCCTCCTGTCTCTCCCACCCAGCACAACTGCTGCTCCCATGCCCAGTTTGCTCCCAGAAGAACCAAACCAGGCTTGAAGGCTCTCCAGTTTTTTAGAGTTTCCCTGTCCAGTTTCCTGTTTCCCATGGAAATGACTCCAGCCCTGCCTTTGCAAAGAGTTTCTCTCAGCCCTGTGCTGTCCCTGCCATCGCCAGTTTACACCAACTCCAGACACGTCACCATGTCCCCCCCAGGACTTGATAAACTGCTCGGAGGGAAATGAGATTGGTGTGACAGAATTTGACCCTGACAAAACCATTTTAGCTTGCTATTTGTCTCCTTGTTATCTTCCAGCTGCTTGCAAATACTTTATCTGCTGTTAAGCAGATTGATGTTGAAATCCTCACACTCATTTTTTCATTTCTTCCCAAATTTTTAGCTTTCCCCCCATCAGCACGAAGAATGTCTCACTCCTCTGACTGACCTGGACTGAGCAACTTCCTCAGAGGTTGAAGAACTGACAGGAGAAATCCTAAAACATCTAATTAATCCAAGTATTCCCTGTGTGTTTTTTCTTACTCTAGACTGAGATTGCAGCGCTGATGTCTTTGCATTCCTGGTGTCTGCTGGGTTTTCCAGGGCAGGGTCAAAAGCAGTGCAAGAAAAGAGCATTAAGGATTTCAGCCTTTGGTTTCACTCTCCAGAACATTTCCTGTGCCCTGAGTCACAAGTCAGCATTTTCTCCTGGCTTTCTCTTTCTCTGCTCCCCTCATTATCACTTGGAGCTTCAATCCCGTTCTGTGCCTCAGCTTTTCTGACTTGGTTGTTATGTTTATCCTAAACTTTTGTGCTGATCTCTGGCAATTTCATTCACAGATTTAAAATACCTCCCTCTTCTATGCAGGACCTCTGTGTCTCTTCTATTCATACCCAGCATTCCTATATCAGAAATATAAATGTTCTCCATAAGTAACTATAGATTGCCTTAAATATTTTGTCCCTTCAGATTTGCTTCCCATAAGATCTCATGAACTTCAGTCTAATAAATCACAGTATTTTTATATCATCCCTATTTCCTATGGAATTTGAACTCCATCATTCAAGATCGTTAATTAAAATATTTCCCAAAGTCACAATAGCAAATTTATGAGCACTTTGTCATTTTATAATTGAGAAAAGAGCATTTCAACCCCATGTTGGGCAATTTCAAGAAATGCCAGCAAATGCATTTATTTTATGAAGGTGACAAGTTTTGAAATAATTACCAACTCCAACAGCAAATTGATAATGATTTTTTTTTCTGTCAATATCCCCAAATCCAGCAGCCTGGGCAGCTGGGAATGGCAGGAGGCTTTTGCAGGATTGAGAAGGGCATGGATAGGAGGCAGTTGGTGAGAAGTTTGGGCTCAGGAATAAGGATTGATGTATGTGAGATGAATGGCTGAATATGGTACATATGAGCAAGGTCCTACACTACTTTAAAATAATAAAAATGTTTTGATCTTGAAATGTTGGCAAAAGAGGCATGTGGAGGAGCAGATGCCCAGCTTTTATTCCCAGACCTGCTCTGGTTTCTCTTTTGGGATCTCAAACACGATTTTTAAACCTGTATTTCTCCACGTGTATCAAAAAGGTGCTACACAAATCCACAGCAAGACACAGTGAAAAATTAAAAATTGTTTGTAAGCAGTTCTGGACTTCCTTGATCAAAACTACCATTAAAAAAATGGGTAACTTCTGGATACTGTCACCAAGAGAGAGCAGAGAAATAAAAACAGAGCGCACAGTATTTCTTTTCGATGGAACATTGAGAAGATTTGCTTTTTTCTGACGCTTGCCAAGCTGCAATAAGAACCATATTTTCTGCATGAAATTTAACACCCAGAAGAAACTGTAAAGGACCAGAGGGTCTCCTGTCCCCATACACTTATTACTGCTGTAAGCTCCATGAGCATATGGAAAGAACAGTCTCTGGGTTGCCTGGAGATGATGTAAATACAGATAAGTGCATTCATCTGTTTGAAAAATGAATCAAAAGAAAAGAAAACCTACAGATCTTATTAAATAAGTTATCACAGAAATATGAAAGTACATCTAGGCAGTGCATCAGTCCAGGCACATCATTTTTTACATGTTTTATATGCTTTGGGTTTATGTGCCTTTTTCTTTAGCTGCACTGCATATTTCTCAGGACCCAGGGAAAAAAAAAACCAACCTAATATTCTGACACACAAAATTTATTTGGGTTCTTCCCATTCTGATTCAACACATATCAATGGCCCAAGCTGCATATTATCAGCAGCCAAGACTATCAGTCAAGAAACAACACCAAAGCATGACAGGTGGTCAAAACCTGCTTTTTATCCTTCTTCTGCTTTCCATCATCCAGCTTTTCCTACTCCAGCTCCCCCTAAGCCAGGCAAAGTGAGTGCAAATATTAACTCTAATATAGAAATTGTGTGCGCTTCTTCACGAGCAGCTCCTCTTCCATCCCTGGATCCCTGAGAAAAACCAGCTGCTCCAGCCCAGGGCAGGGGAAATCCAAACAGATTCCACTCAAGTGCTGCTTTGTGGGAGATTTAGGAGAGACCACAATAATCCTAAATCTGATCCCCTGCATGACACATGCCACAATTCCCTGCATCCAGTGGTTCCTGCACACATCCCTCTGTGGCTGTGAGCACATTGATCCTCAAGGCAGCCCTGATTTAAAGGCTCCCAGGTGATGAAGAACCTCCCATATAATTTGATGGTTTGTTTTCAACAAATAGCTCCTTTCAAAGTGAAAAACTCGCAGAAGAAAATGAAGTTGGCTTCCTTGGATTCAAGCTGTAGATTTAAGAGTTTGTCCCTGCTGCAAACCACAGTGAAATGGAGAATTCCAGCAGCAAAGCTGGGAAGAAGAAATGGAGCACCAGAAGGTCCACATGGGGAAAGGGCCTTGCCTGAAGCGTCATCAAGCACAGAGAGTCTGTGCCAGGCACCCAAAATAAATGATGTGGCTTCACAGCAAACCAGGCTGATTCATTTCTGCTGAGTTAAGTCAGTGTGTTTAAAACAAACTCTGAACAAAAATACCTTTTTTGTTTACAAGACTTTGCTTTCCAAATGATTGTCCCTAAGGATGGCATTTTCCAGGCAGCTCAGGCCTCTGGATGCTGAGGGATCCTTTGGAAATGCACCTGGGTGACTTCAGGACTTCCATTTGTGTCACTGTCACTATGAGAGTCCCAACCCTTGGCTCTCATCCTTCCCCAGGGGCTGTGCTCATGGATCCCAAGGAAGAGAACTGCGGAGGGAATGTGTTTATTCCCAAAAAGGCAGTTCCAGGATCAGATCTCAGCCTTCATTTTGAGGTGCTTTAATGGAAAACTACCCAGCAAGATTAAATCTGCAGCAAAACGAGGATTAGTCCAGCCCAAGAGTAGGTAAGGAAGGACAAAAGCTGTTCTCATCCCAGAGAACACTCTGTCACCCCCTTTTCCCTGATCTCCCTGCCTGCCTTTATGAAGTTCAATCAAAAATTATATTTTGCTATAACCCAGTCTTAAAAGTTTGGATGAAACCAAAAGAAATCTCCACTGGGCTGTAGCCTGTTAATGATACCGTGCTCTCCTCTGGCTCCCTGCCAGAGAGTGAACAGTGCCAACATTTGCAGACTTCCAACAGGAAATTAAATAACTGCCCTGTTGGAAATATAAACCCATTTACAGTGGTCAGGCTTGCATTTTCCAAAACAACGATACAGTTTGTGCACGTAAAGCTCGAGGAAAATTTGTCAGAAGATTCAGCCAAGCGAATATGAAACAAAGCCTTATGAAAAGGTGTTTTACACAGGTCTCCAAATTAGAGCTCTGTCAGGTGTATTTCCTGCCCTGAGGCTTCTGCAGGAACAATTCCAGGGGTCTTTAGTGAGTGCTGCACACACACATCCCCCATGGCTGAAGATTAACAGAGGTCCTGCTTATTTCATAATTTTCTCTATTATTTCATTTACTTCTCAAGAAGTGTTTTGGGGGGTGTATATAAAGTGCTGCTGGAGGTTTGGAAGAGCCTGGGGTTATTTTTAACCTGTTTTGTGACTTTTGGTTAAATCTCTGCTCCAGGCTACCCTTCCTCCTCACACACTTCATCACATAGAATCATGGAATCCTGGAACGGTTTGGGTTGGAAGGGACCTTAAAGCTCATCCCATTCCACCCCCTGCCATGGTCAGGGACACCTCCCACCATCCCAGGCTGCTCCAACCTGGCCTTGGACACTGCCAGGGATCCAGGGGCAGCCACAGCTTCTCTGGGCACCCTGTGCCAGGGCCTGCCCACCCTCACAGCCAAGAATTTATTCCTAATATGCAATTCAAACCCCCTGTGTTTAAGTTTGAAGCCATTCCCCCTTGTCCTGTCAGTAAATGTCCTTGTAAAAAGTTCCTCTTCATCTTTTATGAATATATGAGGAGAGAGGCAAACTCCTGTCCCTGTTTTAGTCACTGGAGTTTCCTCACTGCCACCACCACCACCAAGGTCTACACTGTGGAAGTTCTAGAGAAAGGATTCTATTCATTCTCAGGAGTTTGTACAGCCTGGATTGTGACATAAACCTTGTCCAGCCTCACAGGTACAACACACAATAAATATTCTATTCTGTAAGTATTATTCATTAGCAAATTTGACTCTCATCTTCACTCCTCTTCATCACCCAACTATTGCAACCTTTTTCCTCTGCCAGCTCCCCTTCATCTCCCTGCTGTTGCCATTTAGGGTGAGGAAAAAAATGAACACACAATCCAGGAGAGGAACAGGTAGGCAGAATATTCAATTAGAAGAATATTCAACAGGAATGGCAGACGTAGAATTTCTGCACTTAAGGAATTAGAAAACTGTCCTTCACATTTTTTGCCAATACTGAGGTAGTGACAACTGCAATGTTGTTCTCTAACATTATTTCTTTTCAAAGGAACTCGCTGCACGAGTGCAAACCAGCTCCACCTCACCTATTCATTAATGAAACCTTCCTTCTATTCTCTGTAAATAGTCTAAAGTTGCAGGTACAGAATGCCCCCTCCCCCCAATAGTGCCACCTTGTATTTTTGCACAGTAGGGCCTTTCATTCAAGGATCTGAACTTGTATTACACAGGTGGGTAAACATTATTATCCAGCTTCAGTTGGATTGTTGCAAGTCCATGGCAAACTTGCAGCAGAATCATTCCCTGCAGGGCAGATTTCCCTGGAGCACTCAGCCCTCTGGAGGAAAGACAACTTGCAAAATAAAGAGTTTGTGGGATCAACCCCACTAAGCTGGATCCTCCCACTGATCAGTCATATGGAAAGAACTGCATGAAAAATCCCATTTCCTCAAGAAACTCTTCTAAAATGGATTGAAGAGTCACAAAAATATAGAGATTACCTACATTTGTATTTTCAAGCCTCACCTAGAGTTTTGTGTATTAACAACAAAACAAGAATTGCATATGTATTTAATGCCAGTAAAATAGAAAGACACCTCTACACCCCTGCTTTTATTGCTCCTTCTCTCCCTGCCCTTCCACCTCTTGGGTTGAGGCCCTTGAAAAACACGACCAGTGACAGCACTCCCCTGGCATGGAGTGAATGATTTGCATCTTTCAGATTCCCATTCTGCAGAAGTCATTGGACTCGGGAGCAGGAAAACAAGCAAGAAAAAAGCAGCACATTTGCAAGTGGCAGGAAAAGCAGCAGCAGCAGGGGTAGAGCACTAAAAATCCTCGGTGAGCTCTGGGATGCCCCAGGACAGCACTAAGCGCCAGTCAGGTCTCACTCCTGTAAATGAAAAACAAGCCCAAGTCTCACTCACTTAGGCGCAGCTCCAGGAAGGCACTCAGGCGGGATCTAACGTTAAACACAAAACTGGGCCCGTTTAAATCAACTGCACTGTTTACAGTTCCAATCTATGGGTAAGTGCTCTGCTGGACTGGGGCCTCGAGCCGTGATCGTTGTTTAACACTTTCTTTTAGTTATCCTGCCAGTTCCTGGTGCCTCAGCAAACTTCATCTCTTTTCCATCCGCTGCATCTCCTGTTGTTTCTTGAACAAACACAGATGTCCCTGGTTTGAGCACTGAGATTCTGCCACTGCAGCCATCTAGGAACAGGCAGATATTAAATGAAAAGGGGAGCTGCTATTTTCAAAGTTTTCCTCAAGGCAAGAATAAATTAGCACCATTCACTGGCAACAGAAGAAAAAAGGCAAATGCAGGCAGTGGGGCAAAGGGGGCTGATAGGGAAGGGGAAATCAAACCAACCCTGAGGAAGAGGAACAGCTTGAGGTGTTTTCCCTCCCCACAGCCATTGCCCGGGGAAGGAGATCAGCGGGAGGAGTTCTCACTTCTTGCTGTGGCTGATAAAACACCAGACCCTGCCACAGGATTTGCCTGCTGGGAACCACCAGAGACATCTGCAGCCACGCCCTTTTCCAGCTTTTCCAGCCCCGGTTTGCCCAGAACGGCTCCCCAGCAGTCTCTCTTTGCCAAGACCCATTGTCACAGCCCCCAGGGATCCCAAGGACATCCCAGCTGGAGGGACATCACCACAAAGATGGACAGAGAAGCACCAGCAGCTCTTTGGCCTCTCCTCCATCTGTGCCACCACAAAGACACCAATCCCACAGCCAGCAGTGCAATGATTTCAGTAATCAAAGGCAACAACTTCTTTTAAATCCAACTGCTTAAACAGACCTCAGAATAGTCAGCAGGGGGTCACTTTGAAAAAACAAGACTCCCAAGGACCGTGAAGAAGAAAAACCACACTGGAGAACAGAGATTAGGAAAGAGGAAAGAAACAGCATGAGGAGGAAGGAGTATCATGTGCTCTGCTAACTGCACCTCTTAATTAAAAGAACACAAGTGTGGCTCAGTGAAACGCTGTTACTGCACATCCCTGCTACAACACACATTTATAAAAGGGATGTATTCCTGCTCTTCAAAATGCTGAAGAGTTTCCATTCATCTGGCTGCAGCATGTTCCAGAACTGCATTACAGCAAGATAATCTCTAGAAAGCCAGGGCTGTTATTCATATATTGAAACATAAGTAAGATATTATTGGTTTGGAAGCTGTCAAGACACCTCTGTGTGCTGCAACAGAAGTCAGAACGAGACATTATCCAGCCCCTACCCAAGGCTTCCATTGGACACTGGAAAAATCAAAGCCCAGAAATCCTTTGGGGTGTTGACATTATTTTCTAAACTAAATCATCACAAGTGTAGTTCCCGTTCACATAAAACTAATTTTATTTGAGATATAAAGCTTCTAATATAAACAAAGTTTCTGAAAGAAAAACAGGTCAATCACTGCAGCTGCCATGGCAAATAATATTGCAGATTTTTCATTTGCTAATACCACTACAGGGTCTGGGCAAGTGAACATCTGTAATCCTGCTCCTCAGTGCCTTCTCCCCTGAAAAGGTAAAGAGGTACAGATGGATTTTTTTTTTTTTTTAATAACCCCAGTCAGTAAAAAATGGAAAATAAGAAGAAAGCATTGCAAACTGCACTGTTATTGGTATGCCTGTATTGTATTAGTCCAGCCATGTCTGTGCTTGGGAACAAATTGATTGCATCTCCTGGTAAATCAGTCCCTCCGTGGATAATGCACCAATCTCTCCCCAGATTAAAGAAGAAGCATCTGCTTATAAACACAAACCAACTGAGGAGCTGGCACTGCTGCAGGACTTCATGGCTTCTTGTGTTTCTCTGCTGTTCTTCATGTGCATGGAAGGATTGAACTACAGCACATCTCCAACACCACATCAGGGGTTCAGGTAAACCTCTGACTGCCCCATGTGTGCAAAAAAAAAAAAGTATTTAAACACAATTTTAAAAATTGTATGCAAAGGATGTGATGGAGCACTTATCACGGACTCTTCAACAATTCATTACAAGCACTGGGTACAGGATGCATTTATCCTGAATTTACATGAGTGTAAGGAAGAACAGGTTTGGTCAAAATGTCCTCCCCTGACTTCCAAGATCCAATTAAGCCAAGCACATCCCCAAATGAAAAGGATGTTCATAGAAAACATCAAATCAGTTGCTGGCTGACACAAGAATCCACCGAAACCCAAACAACTCCCCAGGACCTTGAATTGCCAATAGAAATGATCCACAGGAGCAGCTCAAAGGCACAGTCCCAAGTGTGCTCTGTTCCTCCTAAGGAATGTGAGTGAAAAAGCAGCTGCACTGTGGGATGGTGCCTTCAAACCTCCCAGCATTTCTGAATAAGCCTTTTACCAAAGACAGAACAAATCCCAAAGTTCAGTGCGCACTGTTTTGCTTCCAGAGCTCAGCTCCCATAGAGGGCAAGTTTGTTATTAAAACACAAACCAACCCCCCAAAAAAATAATAAAAAATCCACCCTGGCAAGCAGGCACTAACAGTGAATTTCCAAATATTTAGTGCTTGTGCTCTCCAGAGATGACCCTCCTGGATCTTCAGACATCCCAGGATCCAGGAATGAGATGGAAAGCCCAGAAATATCTTGGATTTAAACTGTCCCAGGTTAGAAGCTGTTGGTGAAGGCCAGAAAAGGGCTGCCAGACCCTTCCCTGCCAGGTGCACCCCTTTTCCAGCACATTTTCACCTGGGCTAAAGTCCAAAATAAACCACCGAAGTCCCAAATCCCAAACATCAAAGATGAATGAGTACAAAGTATCTAAAATGTTTCCTAGTTTGGCTCAAAGTAGGAAATTCTGCAGAACTCAAGAAAGGATCAAGCTTTGTGCAACAGGAAAGAAACACTTGAAGCTGCCTCCCGTTTCACTTCATCTGCACAAATGTTTGATAGATTCAGGCAAAACGGAAAAATCCTGAAGATTATAAAATCCTTTCTCTACGTACACAAAAATCACTCATTTCAGAACTCGATGCGGTGATGAGAAAAGTAATAAATGCCAAAAACGCCATGTAAGAGACTAAAACAGGAGTTGCTTCCCAGTCAAAATTTAAACACACAGCGTTAAACATTTCCTTTTTTATCTTTATGTGGAAAGTTCTTGCTCAGAGAACTATTGCTCTCCTTGACCGGCACATGCAATTATTAAATATAGGTTTATATTTAAGAACAAATACTGTCTCAAGTAGCAACAGCTTTCACCAAGTACTGTAAATGTTTTCCTGACACACAAATGGAGTTAAAATTTGGAAATTATTTAAAGTCCCGCATTCAGTCTGAGAAATATTCCTCACAGAAACAGTGTCTTTTCATTGGGATTTGACTGAATTCTGCATTATTTATTAGTAGGCAAATGAGATGACTTTTGTTTTCCTAGTATACATTTCTGGAGGAAAAAGGTGGAATATTGAGGTTGCTAGAGAGCATGAGAACATACATGGAACAAGAACTGGAACCATTTGCATTTGGCTGCTGATTTTAACTCCATTAATATTTTTGGATAATATTTTGTTTGGAGAAACCCAATCCCCCCTGAGCAGCTTTTTTCCTGTATGCAAAGGCCTGGCTTTGTCCTTCTCTGGGCCTGCCATGGAAGAACAGACCCCGTGTGCTCCCCCAGCCAGAGCTGGAAGTGACACCCGTCTTTCATCCCTGCAAGCTGAGAGAGCCCCACATCACACACAGATCAAAACCATCCCTTCTCCCATGGTATTTAGTGCAGGAAGCAAAGGGAACACTATATCCTGCCTAAAGACAAAATCCCAAGTATTCAGATTTCACACTTTCTGCAGAGGGTATTTCTCTCTGGGAAAAGGGCATTGGCAAACCCTGGGCTGTCCCCATTTCCCTGTGCTGCACAATCCCACAGGAGAAAAACCATCTCAGTGGTATCAGTGGTCATTTGGACACCAAAGATGTTGGGAAGCACTCGGGAATCATAGCAGTGTAAAGGGGCAAAACAAAATATTTCCCCCATTTCCCATTTCTTTAAGCACCAGCAAAGTCCATGAGAAGAACTGCACTTCCCAGTTTTTCAAGATAAAATATTCCAGGACACTCCGCACTGGTTCACTGCTAGATGAAGTGTGTCTGGAAAAAAAGCAGCAAAAGCATTTTCTAAGGAAAAAAGTGAATTTGATTTTAAGAAGAAGGAAAATATATCGAAGTAAATTTTCAATTTGCTTTCTTTGTGTACTAGTAAAAAGTCCCATCATTAGCAGGACTGAGTTCATTCTTTGGAGTTCTTTTAGGGCAATAATATCCCACACCAGGGGTGGGCACATCATGACTTTCACGTGGAAAGTCTGTCTTCCTTTACACAGGAAATATTTCAGCTGGCTGAAAGCAACTGCCCACTAAAGTTACTAAAAGATTCATTACATGCATCCTCTAAAGGATTCTGGCAGAAAATCTGTCAGGCTCTGCTGCTCAGACTGACTGTCTTAATCAGCACTGCTGAATGACTGAGCCATAACCAGGATCTTTAGGACCTTGCAGGATCTTTAGGACAGCAAAGCAAGTAGAGATCAAAAACTATTTATTTCCTTGCTGCACTTCAGTCATCTTCAGTGTAATCCCCAGCATCTCTGGTGTCAGTAATTCCCAGAAGGAGCAGAGTGACAAACAGCAGGATAATATCAAGCCTTGATACCTGATGAAATGAAAGCTAAATTAGCACAATAATCTTTCAAGAACATAAGTGCCTTCTCAAGGAGCCTGACACCAGCTTACACAGGCAAGGGCAGAAAAAAGCCTATAAAACTCACTTCAGTGGGATAATGCAACAAAAGCTGAAGAAAGTTGAGCCTCCTATCACCACACATCCATCGCTCACAACATTTCAAATGATTTTACAGTTCTTCTGACAGATCTGTACATAGACACCTCTCAGCAAATTACATGCAACATATACACACTTAATCCCTCCTTGCTCTGCTGAGACAGAATTCTTCCCCCCAGGCCTTTTCAGTTATTACAATTAGTCCAGGTGAAGTTACCCTTGATAATCTCAGGAGATAATAACTGGCAGGAGGAATAGGATAACAGAACATCCGACAATTACAGGGTTTGGGTAGGGGATTTCTGTAGGGCTGACAACAAAATAAACACCACGCGATGTACAAACCTGTGCAGAGGCCTGAACTCTCTGATTTTCCCAAAGCAAAGGCAGTGACAGCACTGCTGTCCCTGCTGTGACCCTGCTGGATGGGCTGTGCTGCCTGAGGCCACAGCCTCACTCATTTATTGACAGAGAACAACACCAGGGAAGGCTTTGGTGCTGCATTCTGTCAAACTCTTCCTGAAAAGGGGGATTGCTATAGAGCTACCCAGGGACTTTTAAAGCTGGGTGGGACCATTGGACCAGAGGTATTCCATGATAAATACATTAGAGACCAAAATACTCACCCAGTGCTTCAGAGCTCCAAGCCCAGAGTCTTCAGAATGGCCTTGGATGAGAGAACTAAACAGAACTGAGTCCTCTCTCTTGGATGAGAGAAGAGAACATGTCCCAAAATGACAACAGAGGTGTTGTCAGATTAAATGTTCAGATTCCCAAAAATCCTTGTAAAGGCGCCCTGTTCACAGGAGTCACTCCCACCATGAGATATTGTTGCCCAACCTCAAGCACAAGGAAAGGCAGTGAGTTTGCAGGCGGTCTCTCCTTCTTTATTGAAGAAATTCCCTGAAAATTCACTTTATCGGCTATTGACACTGAGACCACCTTTTCCTCCTTCCCCCCGTACCAACGCTCAACTTTTGAAGTTTTCAAGCCAGGTCAAAGAACTTCCCCAGAACTATTAGGACCTACAGAAATGCTGAAAGCAGAGCCACGAGTGTGCTCAGTGTCAAAAGTGGCTCCCAGTGAAACCAGTCCAGGAAGGAAGGAATGGCCCAGTTCACTTAATGCCCAGCCTGATGTGTCTCACCCTGAACAGATCAACCAACAAAATATTGATATTGACATTCCCTAGAGGTTTTCAGCCTGAAATGAGAGGGGTTGATCACACAGCTCCTCATATCAGGACTGTATTTGCTGCTGGGGAAAGTAGAGTCAGATTTTAAGAGAAATTTGTCTAAGTTCTGCACATAAAATACTCTCAAGTTTGTGAACGTTTTACGACTGCTCAGGGTTCACTACACAGAGTCAGAAATACTCATTAGGATTTAAAAATAGATCAATCACAAAGAGAGAATTCAAGAACATAAATCACATCCTACAAACAGGCTCTCAAAAGAAAAAGGGCAAATCAGATGTCATCTCTCCCTATGTAACACCAGAAAATCAGGACAATATTTTCTTTTAATCCCATATGAAATATAATTTTGCTAATGACTAAGATTCCCCGAAAGTGAGAGGATGCCTTTACAGCTTCTTCCCTTGCCTGGGCCTCTTTTTGGAGAATTTATGTAGCAGAGAGGACTGAAAGAAGCAAAAACCCTTTAAGGCTTTTTACCAGGGTGTCCGAAGGCTTTCCTAAAGCTCTTTGCTGTAGTAAGAATCCAGTTTATACACAGGTAAAATGCTACTGCTCTTAATAGAGTGAATAACACCGTTTTTTTCATCACAGAGCAACAAATCCTACACAGAAAAGATAATGACAACATCCAGCTTATGGGAACGACGCAAAACTCAGGCAAAAAGGGGTCTGTAGCTCCAGTGGTGCTCCACTGCTGCATCCACTAGAATGCATTCTGCTATCCCACATGAGGTTTCAATTATTCATCTCTTAATCAACTTCAGATTCACTTATTTAAAAGGATGCAATTTTAACAATAAATCTCATGGACAGTGTTAATTAAAAGCTAAATCTTGCCCTGAGCTGGACTTCCAAGGTCTATGAGAATGTTCACAGCCCATTTATTTATTCCAGCATTGTGTCAGTTATTGAATTACAGTAAATTAAAAACACAGTGACAGAGCAATAGCTAAAATAAGTGAGGCTTGTTGCATCTCACTTACAAAGGTTGCCAGACTTGGGCTCTGTCAGGCTGCCAAGAAAAGTGAATGTAAAAGTCAGGGGCCCTCAGTTCAGAAACATCCTCTGGTGAGCATGAAGTGTTTCAGCCTCAGAGATGCCAGCAGGCAGAAGCAAAGGTCCACCACGAGCTATTCCTCAGCCTCCTGAAAGCATTTAATGATATAAATCCATCTTCCTGACAATCAGCAGGGAATTAAATGACCTCTTGTCACTGTAGGTGAAACACACTGAAAGCAGAGCTCAACATGGTGCTCTCTCCACTCAGCACGTTTTGGAGAAAAAGAGATATCTCCTCCATGCTACAGATTTTCATTAAATTCACAGAGAGATAATGTGTTTTATAAAGAAAAATCAAAACATATGGAATGAATAATTAACATACACAAAAAAAAATTGAAAATGAAAACGCACAGAATGCTTGTTACTTATTCAGCACATCAAGTACTTCAGAGTAAACAAAACAATTATAAAGACACTTCCTTTCATTTGAAGCCAAGTTAATTTTGGAGAAGAGATGTTCACCCATGATAACTGACCCCTTACAGGAAAAACTGGGAGAGGCAAGAGCTGTTGTAAATACAGAGTAGACTGCACAGTGCTCAGATATAGGTTAACTCTATAAAGGTGTCACAGGTGAGTGATATTCCCTGTGCAATGAGGATGATCCCCTCCACATGGAGAAAGGTTGACAGAGGTTTTGCAAAGAGGACTTCACATGATCAAAACCAGATCTAATCTTAGTTCTAACATTGATTTTACTTTTTTTGTCATCTGACCAAGATCTTCTCCTAGAGACCTCTCTGTGTTCACCACCACCTATCTTTGAGAACAGAATTACTGAAACTAAATCCAACAAATCCTCTCTCCAAGTTATATGTTCTCCAAAAGTGGATGTCAACATGGTAAGAGCTAAAGGCCCTCATGAATTCTGAAATGAGGGCCACACAGATCCCAATCCCCCCTTCTCCAGCACAGAGGGATGTGTTCTCACTCAGCAGGAGCAGCCACGGTGTTCCCCATGGATCAGCCACACTGCAGGCACTCTCAGGCAGATCATTACACTTACACCACCCATCCTTTACAGCTTGGCTTGGCATCTTCAACGGGATTGGGCCACCAGAGCAGCTGCCTTTGCAGAGCAGTGTTCACACTGTGGCTGTGGAGGTGCACATCCTTCCAGAGCCAATCTCAAGTTCTCAGGATAAGGAGAACATCCCCTCCTGTGTTCCCAGTGTCTGGAGGGAATGTGTGAGGAGGTTATAAAGCTGCCGAGCGTTTTCCCTCGCTTATCTCTGATCTCTCCATTTCCCATGGCCTGCTGCTCCGGCTCAGAGCTCCACCATCCCAGCTCCTTCCTGGCTCTGCCTGCAGCAGATGTTCAGGGCTCTGCTGCAGACAGACAGAGCATCTGGGAACGGGACAGAGGGACACACCAGGGACAGCCCTGGGAGGGAAGGAGCAGAAGGTCACAGGAAGCCCTCGTGCCGTATCAGTTTCAACATATGACCTGAGCAGCTTGAAAAAAAGCTTTTAATAAAATGCAGCCTTCCCCTGGAGCCTGCAGTAACTTTTCTCAAGAACTCATCCAGTTATGAAACTTTCCCAATGCATACTGGGATGGCAAAGTCCTATCTTAAAACCTGTCCCAAATATCTGTGGGTGAGTGAAAAAACATCTCTCTACAGCATAGACCAGCATCAGCAGGACTCACAGAGACCATGTAACATCTGCACAGAGTTACCAGCACTTCTGCTCGAGCCCTTGGGGAGAGTGGCTTGCCTGCACACACGGGGACTTGCCTTATTTATTTATTATTTTATTTCAGCTTTCCCTGACACAAAGACCAGACAGATTTTCTTTGCCTTCAACATTCCCAAAGCACCATAAATAAGCCCAGGATCCCTGTCTCCAGTGACATCATAGAATCAGAAAATCCTGAGCTGGAACGGACCCAAAAGGATCATTGACCCAACTGCTGCCCTGCACAGACACTCCAACAATCCCATACAGTCTCTGAGAGTGTTGTCCAAACACTGCTACAGCTCTGGCAGCCTCGGGGCTGTGCCCATGCCATGGGGAGCTGTTCAGTGCCTAAATACTCTCTGGGGGAAGAACCTTTTCCTGGTCTCCAGCCTGACCCTCCCCTGACTCAGCCTCAGTCATTTCACAGAGTCCTGTCCTGGTCACAAGAGCAAAGAGATCAGGAAATCTCAGAAGGGTCCAGGTGAGTTAAGCCACGCCTGGACCAGCAGCTCCAAACTGGCACATTCCAGCCAACAGGGACACAGCACCAGCCCCTACCAACACCAGAGATACAGGACATGGCCTGCAAGACCATTTTTTGCTGGCCTTTACCCTCTCTGCTCAACCAGACTCCACACAGCTCTCCAAAGGGGTTTGTTAGAACACGATATCAAGCACAAAACCTCCGTGGAACTCAGTGAAGTAACAAAGCAGCCTTGACCTGAGCTTTCTTCTGCTGCTGCCTTGGGCATGAACTCCATGTAATGACTTGTTGAGAAACACCAGAGAAAGGCCAGCTCTGTGCACAGCCCTGGCCCCACAGTTCATTTATCCCTGTCATCCCTCCTCTATGGCAGTGCCTTTCTGCTCCTGTTGGTGACCACTCTGCACTATTTTTTCAGGAATCCAGCTCAATAATCATACTCCAAATCCGTGTCCATCCCACCAAAATGAGCCATGGTGTTCTTTCCACCAGCCCACAGCCACTTCCTTTCACATACTGCCCCACAGATTTACTTGGAAACAGTGGCACTGCAGTGTCTCTACTTCACGAGGAGATCCTGGAAAGCAATCTTCCTCACCCCAGGATGCTGGCATGGAAGTATGCTGAGGAGTCTGGGTTATTGCTTTCCTCACTAAAGGGTTCCTTTCTCAAGCTACTTCTTTTCCCCAAGCTGCCTGCCTTTGGCAGAGCACCATTTTCAATATCGCATTGCATTAGATTCCAAATATAGGCAAGTTCTTTTATTTTACATTATATTCCCTGGGGGACTTCAAAGAACTCTGCTATTAAAGAGTAGTAATATCTAGAGCTTTATTATTACATCACACACTAGTGATATATATTTTAGCAGAAACTATTCAATTTTTCCACCTTGGCAAACTTCACAGCCCTCCTGTCCATCCTGTCATTTCAGCCCAATTAAATGACATTAAACATGTCCAAACCTCTCACATGCCACACTCCTGGCAAGGACAGCAGTGGCTCTGCTTGTAAACAGAGAGAAAAATCTGTAACTTCCTCTGCAGCACCTGACCAAATGAAACTTTACACCAAATGTAGAATTTCAGGAATTTTAAAGCACTTCATCACAAAGGATGTAAAACTACTCAAAATTAGTTTCTGTATTTTACATCAAAGTTTCTGTATTTTACATCAAAATACAGAAGCATCCTTCAGTATTTTGTTATTATTTCCAAAGCACCATAGACAACAGTTCTCATTTATTCATTTCACTGTTCCTCCATTTATAAATGAGCAGATTCATTGACTTTCAATATCTCCTTGATTACAATGAAAAAGAAACCAGGATGGCAAAAGCCCTACAAAATCACTTTATTATTCAAGTCTTTGGGGATATCCCAGCCCCAAACAACCCAGAATTTCTTTAAGCTCAGCTTTAGGGAGTTGATTTCAAGACACAGCTTGGGTTTGCTAATTTTTAAAAGCAGAAACCTGGACCAAAGACAGCATCTTCACAGCAAAATAACTTCATTTGCTATTAATGTCAGTGTTTCAGCAATGAGGAGTCTCTGTCAGAATGCAGGCTGGGTTATCACCGTCACACCTCCACCTCCGCACGGCCGGGTGTGAGACTCTCCAGCTGTGCCAGGGCTGCTGCCGCGATTCCTTCGGCTCAGGGAGCGATTTCCCGGGGGAAATAGCAGCACCCATCCCCGGGATACCTCCAGCAAGGTGAGAACATCACAGCGAGACAGGAGGACAAACAGCAGGACTTTGCAGCAGGAAACAAAGCAGCTCACAACCAAGCAGATTCAAAAAAGCTGTTTGAGACAAGACATTTCAAGAACATGCACGACTGTGTGAACATAGAATTTGCAATTGAGGATGACTGAGGGGTTTTTTCCAGGGCTTGGGGAAGTAAAGGTTTACACTTTTTCTTTTGTCTGAGTTAACTTTCTAGATATTTCTGGCTTCCAAGACAATCGCTGTGTGTAAAGCAGCTGCATTTAGTTAGAGACTTTTTAAAGGAGTTTTCAACTCTGAGGTGCTCTTTGGAGTCCCAGCAGACTGCTGGATTTCTACATCTGTTTCCAAAAAGCAGGATCCAGTGTCACACCTCAGGGAAACTCTTTTTTCCCCTCTTTGCCTGCTTAAATCCATGCACAAGCTTGAAAATACTCCCCTGCCCCACTCTCATTTGCAACACTTTAAATCCCTGTGAGGACATAATTAACACTGCAGTTTCAGTGGAAGTTAATTATAGAAACAAAGAAACGATGTCCTGAAGATAATTTGCTGCTACTTCAAGCCACTTTTGTCAAGAAATACAAGGTTTCCATCTCAAACAGGGACATCTTCTCTCATCCTCTTAGAGGCTTAAGGCAACAAAAGCATTTTGTTTGTTTTTAAACTCATTCCTGGATAGTGGCTGAAGCAGCAGCCTGTGACCTAGAGATGAAACAATTAACCACAGGGACTAATCAAGACCTGTGGAACTTTATCTCAGAACTTTCAAGGAAATCAGCAGCACCCCTACAATCTAAAACACAATCTAGAGATCTGCAGGTTTACTACATGCTTTTAAAATGTTTTTCTATTATTCACACTTCTGTCACTGTGACTCCTCACAAAGTTACATGATCTGGAAGAACAATAATCAAGCTGAACTGGTAATATCCAGAGCCACATCCTGCAAAAAATATCCAAGCTGGAGAGTTCCTGTTCCTTAAATTGACATTAACTTTGTGCTTTTATTTGGAACACTTGGGGCAGCCCGTGAGCACCCTTGGGAAGAGCACGAGTTAAAAGCAGCGTGAATGTACAAAGCTTTTGGGGTTGTTTTGCTCCCTGCAAGGAAAGGTCATGGACAAAAAGGCAGCAGCAGGAGACAGTGGTCCACATTCTCTTTCTGAAAATGTCAGGGTTAAAGGGTAGGGGCTGGAGATTCTGTATGGGTTGGGTTTCTGAAGGAGCAATATCTATTTACCCAACCACTACAGACACCTTAAAGCAATTCGTAGAACATTTTAGAACAGGCGCTTTTTTTGATTGTTTTTTTAATGAGCATTGGATATTCAGGTTCCCTTATTCTTCCACAAAACCTAGTTTGGGAGAAAACACAGTATGTGCTTGTAACATGTGATAGATGTCTATCTATGAAAAGTAAATAAATCCCTTGATCTGCCCATGAATCCACACTGTAAGCATTTGCCAAAGATATTACTTAAAATACAGGAAATACTTCACTGTGGAAAGTAACTGTACATAATCACAGATCCCAGTCCAGGCTGGAAGGGAGCTGGAAAGATCACCTGGTCCAGCCTTTTGTGGGAAAGGGAGCCTGGCTGAGATTATCCAGTCTCATCTTGGAAACCTCCAGCAGTGGGGATTCCACCACATCCCTGGGGTGATCATTCCACTGAATTACTGTTCTCACTCAAAAATATGCTTTCTTATGTTGAGATGAAACCCCTCCTAGCAAATCGTACTATAATGACCATATTAACAGTCATACATAAAGGTGAATTCATCCTCTGATGGATGTTCCCAGCAGAATTCACAGTAAATAAGAAATGGTCAGTTTTGGATCCAATGTGATCAGTTGCATTTATGCTCGTGGGGTTTTGTTTTTCCCTTCCAGGCTCTTTGAAACACGCAAAAAATTCATATGACCCTAAAGCTTTGAAATTTGAAAAACGAGGGGGGAAATGACCTTTTTTCCCTTCAAAAAATACAGCTATTTGTTAAGCGCACACAGCATTCCCTGGAGACACTAGAAAACAACTTTTGAAAATTTTCCCATTGAGATGTCATGAAGAATTCCGACCCCAAGCTAGGACTCATCCAGCCATTGAATCTGCACCATGAGACTCCTGTGAGCCGCGCTGGGACATCGGGAAATCATTCAAACAGATCCATTCCCCCCCACACAATCCCAGGAATTGCATCCTCGGGGACACGCTGGAGCTCTGGGAGAAATCCAGGCACAGGGATATGGACAAGAGTGTTATATCTGGTAGCCACAAGCAATTCTTAAAGGCAGTTATCCCTCTTTATTTACAATTTGGGTTCAATTTTGGCTTTTCCATCAACTTTCTCTCTTTAGCATTCAATTCCCCCTTTCTTTAAATACTAAATACAGTCATATTATCAAGCAGGGCTTCTCAGAGGTGGCTTATGATTCAAGCAATAAAACCCTCTGGAGGAGCCGGAGCTCACGCATTTCCAACTCTTGCCGAAATTCTCATGCAGGCGTCCAAAAACACTGCTCACTTTTTACTGACTTGGCCTGAAGGAATCAGTCCTTGCCCAACTCCAGCTATCCCGATTCCAAAGTCTCTTTCTGCCTGGTTTACACGTAAATCACTCGCAAAAAGGCTGGAATCGGAACCCTGATCGCGGGGTAACTATCCGTCGCTAGCAACAAAACGGAGACGCTTTCTTTTTGTGGCAAAGAATAAATAGATAAATAAACAAACGTTTTTCAGTAGTACAAGCGGGGTGAGATGGCAAAACACGCCCTCAGAGCTGGATCCGAGGGACAAGTGTGATAACACACCTCGGGCACCATCAATCACGGACCGCAAAGCGGGACCGCCTGGCAACGTTACTGGCCCCAACACTCGGAAAGAGCTTTTTTACGAAGCAATTAAACACAGAGCGAGCACAAACCCCCGAGCTGGTTAGCGGGAGGCTGCGCGGGGTCAGCGCTGGAGCTGCCGGGCTCCCCTCACCGCCGGGCTCCCTCATCGCCGGGCTACCCCATTGCCGGGTTC